>JAPYYJ010002878.1:0-12212 GCA_028533885.1 Nasua narica | reverse complement strand
ACGATACAAAATCAAGGCACAAAAATCAATTGCTTTCCTATACACTAACAATGAAAATATGGAAAGGGAAATTAGAGAATCGATTCTACTTACTGTAGCACGGAGAACCATAAGATATCTGGGAATAAACCTAACCAAAGAGGTAAAGGATCTGTACTCGAGGAGCTATAGAACACTCATGAGAGAAATTGAAGAAGACACAAAAAGGTGGAAAAGCATTCCATGCTCATGGATTGGAAGAATAAACATTGTTAAAATGTCTATACTGCCCAGAACAATCTATACTTTCAATGCCATCCCGATCAAAATTCCACCCATTTTTTTCAAAGAGCTGGAACAAACAATCCTAAAATTTGTATGGAACCAGAAAAGTCTCTGAATTGCTAAGGAAATGTTGAAAAAGAAAAACAAAGCTGGAGGCATCACATTGCCTGATTTCGAACTTTACTACAAAGCTGTGATCACCAAGACAGCATGGTACTGGCACAAAAACAGACACATAGACCAGTGGAACAGAATAGAGAGCCCAGAGATGGACCCACAACTCTATGGTCAAATCATCTTTGACAAAACAGGAAAAAAAATATCCAGTGGAAAAAAGATGGTCTCTTCAGTAAATGGCGCTGGAAAAATTGGACAGCTATATGTAAAAGAATGAAACTTGACCATTCTCTTACACTTAAGATTTAGGAAATCTTAAGAAAATGTAGAATAATTTAACATACACACAGACACACACACACACACACACACCACTCTAACAATAAATATACATTAATGTAGTTGCATACCTGAGTTGAAAGAGCAGCATGTGTATTATAATACTTTTTTTCCTTTAAAGTCATCTTTTTCCTAGTTTGGTAAATTAACTCCAATTTAGAATACATTTTATGGGAAAAATGTGTTAAATATAAAAACAACCACACTGTACACTGATTTCTTTAAATTTCTTTTCTTTTTAGATACAACCTGTATATATTTTGGAGATTACCAATATTCAATTAGCGGACAAATCTCAATCAACAATCGGTTGTGTGAAAGTCTCTGTGTCCCTATACATGCTATGAATATATGCAAGAGGAATTTGTTGTCACTGATGACTTTAATGCACTCTTTTAACAAGGGTTGCGTTTAGAGCCCACCATGAATCTCATACTCTGTTAGGTATTGTGCCTAATGAGTTATATGCATATAATCCTCTCCTTTGGACCTCAGTTTAATAATGGAGTTGGGAATGCAACAGATAAGCCTTGATATGTTAGGCAAATCATACCTGCCTGACCACTCTAGAATGCATGTCAATACCAAGTGGTTTTCAGGAACAAATCTCTTTAAATTTTGCTGAGTTAAGAAGAGGTGAGTCAAATCTGATTCTCTGCTTCATTCCCACTCTGTGACTGTGGATAAATATTTTAACCTTGCTTTTCTCCTCTGCAAAATGGAGATAAAAATACTTGTGCATTTTGCCTACCTCACAGGCTTGTTATATATATCAATATATATATCATATGTATATATGGTGTGTGTATATATATGTATATATATAAAGAGCATGGTTTATTTCAGGTTTTTTGAAGACATATATTTTAATTGCTAAAATCAATAAACTAAAATTACCTCTACCAGAGAGGAAAATTATGTTATGCTGGAGTTGAGATAAAGGTATTTCCCCAGAGGTGTCAGGACCAACTTACACTCAGAGAATAATCATAAGTTTTGGACAATTCCCAATTATAGAGAATCTACTAGATTCTCTATAATTGGGAATTATATATATATATATATATATATATATATTTGGTTTTATAATATATATATATGTATTTGGTGTTGTTCCTAGTCATAGGAGCTGCAACAGTACTATTCATAGTAGAAGTATTGCTAATATTACTGTGCACAAGGTGTATTTTAAATACATTTTAAATAATTTTTTAATACCTTAGTCTACTCTTAAATACACCTTAATCCACAAATACTTTAGTGAAAAAGGAATAGGTGCAATGGTGAGAGAAAGGAAGAGGAGGGGAGAGTAAAGAATATCAGATACAAAAGACCATACTCACAAATTCTGAACTAAATGCGGCAGCAGGAGACCAGAGAGGTTACAAAATTTGCCTGTGTCACCTGTTTCTTCAACTAGCCTCTTTCTTTTCAGCTCATCTAATTGGGATATTGTCAGTAAAACTAATTTTCACTGGATTTTTATGTGTGCAGTGTGCATTTGAATGAATAATGATTTTCTCCTAGTGGATAGGTAGCAAAGCCAGAAATCACATAGTGCAGCATTTATAAATCACTCATTATGTGGAAAAAAGCAAGCACCCTGGAAGATGGAAACAATTGCATCTAACCCCGATAACTAAATGGGTTATGTGCACCCAAACCATGCTCTTTAAAACAAAATAATAAAACTGTGCTTTAGAGGAGATAAATGACTCCCCAGAGAGGGGCAAAAGACATATTGCTCTGTGTGCTCTAAAACATTAGTTATAAGAGAGAAAGATTCTTATCCCTGTAATTCCCTGAGGAGGAAAGGCACTGGGGAGTAGAGAAGATAGGCACAACATGAATTCAGGGAACATTTTCATTTCGGTGAGCATCTGCTGACAGATAGTAAATCCAGTGATAACTGTCATGCAGCGTGGGTGCCTTTCTTTCTAGTAAGCATGGTGAGAGTACCTTATCCCTCCTGGCATAATTGTTCTTGTTCCAACTGAGCAAAATGGGAATTTAAAAACTATAAGAGAAGCTAAAAGGCAAAGAAAAATGTGACTATTGAAAAGCTATTTCTAACAAACTAACTTTCTTTTGATGCAATTAACCCTTTCCATTTTTTAACTTCACGAGGTATATTTTATAAATATTCTAACATTTCTTATTATAAAACCAGATGAACACTACATATGTACTATTATTTCCAAAAGGGATAGTAACTTAAGAAGCAACAGTAACAATCATGATGTTTCTTTGAATTCTGAAAGCTTTATGGACACGAACTGCTTAGAGACAAATGTAATTACTTGTTTCAACCTGCAAGTGTAAAAAAGGTCATAGACATTTTAGATTTACAGTTAGATTGAGGCTATTTCTGAAGAACAAAATAATAGTATCTTTCTTTCCTAAATAAATCTATTGCATTTATTCCTTAAAGCAAACAGAATTTTGGATTCCATATAACATTTATTTATTTATATTTAATATAATAAATTATATTGAATTAATGATTTATTTTGGGTAATGAATTAACATTAAAAACACTGATCATAATGATCAATTATTAATTTAAACATTTATATTTAGTGCATTTCCAAAGCAATCTAACCATACAGTAAAAGCAATAAAGCTTGATACTGGATTATGGGATTCTCTATAATTGGGAATTGTCCAAAACTTATTTACTGAGAGTCCTCTTGGATCTCATAAAACCAGCATCATCGTAACATGTATAAAATTATTAAATGATTATTCTCTGAGTGTAAGTTGGTCCTGACACCTCTGGGGAAATACCTTTATCTCAACTCCAGCATAACATAATTTTCCTCTCTGGTAGAGGTAATTTTAGTTTATTGATTTTAGCAATTAAAATATATGTCTTCAAAAAACCTGAAATAACTTAAGGTTGCCAAGGTCAAGAAGTATTTTTTCAGTAAAGATCACATGTATACTGAAGAGATTTGCTGTCAGAGTTAATTTTTCTCAGTGAATTATCACAAGAAATTGTTTAAAATATTTGATTGTGTCATTATTATGCTGCACAACATCATACAGTATTCACAACTAACACTATTTTGACATTTCCCAAAGTATGAATACCAATGCTCGTCATTGATAAATAACACTTGTTAACTAATCATATACTGTCAGGTCATGTGTCTGAATAATTTACTTTGTAATTTTTTTACATTAGTCAAATTAGAACACAAAAATGCATATACTATTCCAGACAATTAACTTAATGATAGGTGATAAGTTAAAATTTATTATCTGCCATGTAATATTATTCCAAACTTGAATGAGTTTCTCATTTGATCCAAAGATTTGCAAGCATTGCATAAATATGGATGGCTGAATAATTTATTCCATCCAGGGACGCCTGGGTGGTTCAGTTGGTTAAGCAGCTGCCTTCGGCTCAGGTCATGGTCCCAGGATCCTGGGATCGAGTCCCACATCGGGCTCCTTGCTCGGCAGGGAGCCTGCTCCTCTCTCTGCCTCTGCCTGCCTCTCTGCCTGCTTGTGTTCTCTCTCTGTTAAAATAAAATAAATAAAATCTTTAAAAAAAAAATTTATTCCATCCAAGTTGATATATGTATATTAACTGGAAAGTAATGTCTTCAAAACTTATACATATCTGATTGCATATTTTTTACAAGGTAGGGTCATATACAGATTCACATGATCCACTAGATTCACATGATGCAAAGATGACCTGGGGTTCATCAGGGAAATGTACTAGTAAAGAAATAGCAGAGTGGATGCTGTCTCCCAAATTCTCATCATTCTACAACCTAAGTTGAAATTCTACGTGCTGCAGGGTCAAGGTTATAGCAGAGATGCCTGTCTGTAGAAATTCTTATTAGAGAAGATGGTATAGTTCCAAAATAATAAAGACTTTGCAATAACAAGAGCATCCATATATGTCAAAATGCTGTAGGGCAGGTGATAGTTGCACATAGTTGATAGTCCCCATACTTTTCTTTACATGACATACAATTTAAGTTTACAAACAAATTGAATATGTTCTTCAGTAGTCCAGTGGCCTTACCTTAGAATTAGGCCATTAGTTTTTGGCCCATGAATTTGTATGTATCTTTAATAAAACTTGGGGTAGTATGCTTTACGGCCAGCAACACCATTTGAAGTTCAGACCATGAAGCACAGTACCTAAGGCCATGGATATTGAAAGAGCTTGCCTCCATACTATGATGACTGCTGTATTCTGTTGGGTATATCTACCTTGAAGGCAGACTTTTTTATCAGTAATTCATATTGTATTTTCATGCATCAAGACTTGAGGGCAAAGGCCCATTGATCTGGTAGTCTAGCTAAAGCAGTAGGCAAAGTTATCTGTTACCAGTGGATTAGCAGACACCTGATAGTAATGGAGGCTGACGCTTTGAGGGACAATAAGGGTCCTTAATTGGAGATTTAATTATAGAATGAGAAAATGAGGTTAATAACATTACTTTTCCTTTTGTGAACTTTCTCTATTAGGGACTAAGAAGACATTTAACAGCAGAAAAGCGTTGTAGACATTTGGCAGTAGAAAGAGTTGTGGCAAAAGTTTTTTGACAAAAGTTTCAATCTATGGTGAAATTGATCCAGATATTTACAATTTCATGGAGATTGAAGGAGATATGAGGTTCCAGGGCAGGACTTGAGTTGTTGTTTGGATTGTTTAAAAACTTCTAGCTGTGGACATTTTCCTTCAAATTTAGCTATCTAGTGTCTTGGTATAGAATCTAGAATAATACTTGCAGATGTGGGATATATTGTCTCTATAACCCAAGGAAGTCAATTCAATTTTGAAGTTTGTTGTTGTTGTTGTTGTTGTTGTTTGTTTGTTTGGTAGTTGGTGGTTGCAGGGGCAACAACACATTTTTTATATTTTTTGTGTTACTCTCCATATGATTACTTGTATGGTGGGAACTCGAGTTTATCTCCATTCAGTCATAATTAGTCATTTGTGTCAGGATGGCAGGCAATACAATAAACAGTTTTTCAGTAAAGGTCATTCTCAAATGGCTACCATCTCAAGACAGTATCTCTATGTTCACCAAGACTTCATCTTGTATTTGGGTTTGTTCATCTCATTAATGGCCAGTTATTGCCATGCCTTTCTATGTAAAGGGAAATTAATTTTGGTTTTGTTTCCAGTAGATATCAAAAATAAAGCATCAACAATATTCAAAGACATATACAAATGGCAATAGCAGAAGCAGGAGAAGCAACCATTATGATTTCAAGTAAAATGGGAACAATAACAACCACTTTCTTGGTTAAGTTTCCAAATTTCACACAGACTTTAAGCACCAGTGGCTTCCACTGGCCAGTCAGGGATGTCACATTGGAGATAACTTTGGATACTATGGTAACATCTCAGTCTCTACTAACTCTCCTGTGAAAAAACCAGGAACTTTTTTTTCCCTTCTAATTTGGGACATCTTTGCAACTGTACAATCCAGGCAAGCTTCCCAAGTAGAAACAATGGTCGATTATGTTCTATTGACTTTTCTAGAAGCAAAAGATGAGGATATCATTGATTTCAACCAACTGACTTGTCTGTACATTTGATCACCAAAACCTCCTTATCACCTCCACAGGTTGGCAAAATAATAGTAATTATATACAGACATAAAAGTAAAAGTAATAGCTATCTATGCCCTGTTATTCTGGGAATTTTAGGAATACTCAGAGTCTTTGTTTGAGATAGAAAGGAGGAACTACATCTTACCTATCCCTTATCCTGGCTCATCCCATGTCTAGAATATTCTAAAATCAAGTCTGGTTCTTGCTATCAGCTTATCTACACAGTGCTGCTTTCAATTGCTAAGTTCCCATCCTTACAAGCTGTCAGTCCCTTAATTTTTGTCAGACTACTAGTCTTTGACCAAAAATCATGCATATTTTGTAGGTCTATTCTTGTTTCCTCTTGACTACCAAAGGTTTCACTAAGCCGATTTTCTCTTTTGACAAATCCACCTTGGCTTCAAATATCCTGCTTTTTTGAAGTTTTAATTGCTGACAGACTTCTCTGCCATTGTTCCATCTGAGGCCTGGAACAGATATTTCTGAGGCCTTACTGGTTCTGGGCTAGTGGAATCTATGGGCATTCTGTCTCTTTTTGAACTCTGAACAGACATCTCAATAGTTCCATCTGTGGTCCATGGGCTAGCGGGCGCTGTCACCACTGTGCCTAGTCCTGAGTTAAAGGCTACCAAGTCACACCACTTTCTGGTTATCTGTCATTTTTCCGAGGTGGTTAGATGGCCAGGTAAAATTCTCTCATTTCCAAAAAGATTAATTATTTAATTAACAAAAAAATGAACAAACAAAAAACATGGCACAAGGAAGTAGAGTGTGACCTTCATTGAGCATCAATTGCCTTATGTTTTCTGAAACGCATTACTAATGCCTCATGGTGCAGCTATAACATATATTTTTTTAGGCAAAGTTCACAGACTGTGGTGAAATATAGTGTGTGCTGTCCTTTGAACTCATTATTCCAGAGTCCCTGACACAGTAGTGTATACTTTTCCCAGAATTCCTAACTGGGAGGGGCATGCCCGGGCCAGCAGACTGGACATGTGACTGAGAGTACCCCAAGAAAGAGGATAGGCCCAGTTCCTACTCTGTGTTACATATCTGTAGGGTATGCCAAGAAGTGGTAGGTAACTACTTTTTCTTTTTTTTTTTTTTTAATATTTTTTTTATTTATTTGAGAGAGAGAGAGATCACAAGTAGGCAGAGAAGCAGGCAGAGAGAAGGGGGGAAGCAGGCTCCCCGCTGAGCAGAGAGCCCGATGCGGGGCTCGATCCCAGGACCCTGAGACCATGACCTGAGCCGAAGGCAGAGGCTTTAACCCACTGAGCCACCCAGGTGCCCTGGTAACTACTTTTTCTTAAGAAATAAAAGGTGTATCAGTGGGGCGTCTGGGTGACTCAGTGGGTTAAAGCCTCTGCCTTTGGCTCAGGTCATGATCTCAGGGTCCTGGGATCGAGCCCTGCTTCAGGCTCTCTGCTCAGTGGGGAGCCTGCTTCCCCCCCCCCCCGTCTCTCTGCCTACTTGTGATCTCTCTCTCTCAAATAAATAAATAAAATCTTAAAAAAAAAAAGAAATAAAGAAATAAAAGGTGTATCAAGAAATTCCAAGGCCCAGGAATATAGGGAATGTGTGTAGCAGGGACCATGTCTACACATTGAGGGCTGTGAGAACAGTTTTGTGTGGCAGGAACCCTGAGATCAGCCAAAGCTTTTGTCTGTCCGTAGAACTCTTAGACCAGCTGGGTCATTTCCCTGCTCAACTACCAACATGGGAAGGAAACTATCCTCCAGAGATATTCAAAACATTTCTCATCACATATCTATTTTTTTTTTTTTTTTTTGCTTTTCTTATTATGACTAAGAATGAAATCATGGTTAAAGAATACATTTTGTTTGAGTTTTGATTCACTTCTAGTCTATTAAGTAGGACTTCTACACTGGGGCACCTGGGTGGCTCAGTGGGTTAAAACCTACGCCTTTGGTTCAGGTCATGATCTTGGGGTCTTGGGATCAAGCCCTGCATCAGGTTCTCTACTCAGCAGCAAGCCTGCTTCCAGCCCCCTCGCCTGCCTCTCTGCCTACTTATGATCTCTCTCTTTGTCAAATAAATAAATTAAATATTAAAAAAAATGAAGGGCTTCTAAACTGTACTTGACTTCAGTATTAGTTTGTTTATTTATGAATAGGGCTCTTTCCATCTTCTCTTTATTCTTTAACTAAGTCCAGGTCATTTGTTATGCATCAGGTCATTTTGCAAGGTGTTGGGAACATAAAAATAAATAACTGAATTCTAGATTTTTAAAATTTTAGAATGATGTGGGGCTTAGTCCATAAGGATATAAGAACCACAAACTATATGGAGAATAAAACATAAATTACACAAGTAATGTCAACCCCTTATTATAGTAGAAATGTCCGTAGAATACTGTTTATAATAAAATAGTTATAGATTCCTTGAGGGAGGAAAGGGTGTGAATAAAGTCTTAAAATAAAAGCCAACACTTGAAAAAGAAGTAATACAAAAGAAAGTAATTTAGTCTGTTTGGGCTGCTATAACAAAATACCATAGACCGGTGACTTACAAAGAGCAGAAATTTATTTTTCACAGGTCTGGGGGCTGAAAGTCCAAGATCAGGTTATCAGTATGGTAGAGTTCTGGTTAAGGCTTTCTTCTGGGTCATAGACTTAACGTTTGCATCCTCACAGGGTGGAAGGGGCTAGAAAGCTGAGTAGGGCCTCTTTTATAAAGGTGGCACACACAATCATAAAGGCTCTGCCTTGAAAAACGAGCCCCACCTTCCAAAGCCCCACCACCTTGGGGACTGGATACCAACATATGAATTTGGAAGGACACAAACTTTCAAACCATAACATGTACTTTACAGATAGATATGGTTGGAGTTGAAATTTCAGGTTGAGGAGCAGTATGAATTAAAACATGAAGTTACGAGTAAACAGATAGTTGGGGAATTTAGTATACTTCTATTTTAGCCTGGAGCATAGAGTGTACAAAGAAGAGAAGGGTAGTGATAAGATTAATGGGAATAGAGCTGTTCCATCATGCCTTCCTAATTTCTTCCTAAATCTGTGCAACTTTGAGTTCTAGGCCATGGTCAGCCTCCCCCAGATTTGATGTGGGGAGAGATTTCAATAGGATTATATTTAGAACAAGCACATCCAAGAAACAGGTAAGGGAGATTAAGAAGGGGTGAAATTAACATCGTGAAGACTGGTTAGTGAATGACTCTAGGAAACTGAAGAAGTTACTTCCATTTCTATCACAAATTTCCTAGCACCTGCTCAGATTTTAACCATCTGTAACTTGATTTTTGTTCTCAATCTAATTCCCTATAAATGCCTGCAACCCTAGAGCAAAAGTCTGGCCATGAGGGGAAGACACAAGCAACAGTGAAACAGACAAACATATAAATCAATGGGAAGGGCAGTGCCAAAAAAATATGGAAAGTGGCCTGGAGTTTTAAAAAATCAAAGCAAAATTCAGTCAATGTAAATAAACTCGGAAAGAATCATAAATATTCTTTTTTTTTTTAAAGATTTTATTTATTTATTTGACAGAGAGGAGAGAGATCACGAGTAGGCAGAGGGGCAGGCAGAGAGAAAGGGGAAGCAGGCTCCCTGCCGAGGAGAGAGCCCAATGCGGGGCTCGATCCCAGGACCCTGAGATCATGACCTGAGCTGAAGGCAGAGGCTTTAACCCACTGAGCCACCCAGGAGCCCCATAATAATATTTATTCTTAACACAAAGAAGCAGTGCTGAATAAAATATATGTACTCATCATATTTACAATCTGTTTGTTCTTTTATTACAGCAAATGTTCAAATGAAACAATATCATCGCCACAGTTCCATTGCAAAAACTTATCAAATAATGAAGTTGCCATTATTTACCTTCAAAGATTCAAAATCTCCTCTGGAAGGTAGAGATCATCTTCACAGCTGTGACTGGGTTGTGTTGGCCGTTTTTGTGAGGAAACCTTCCAATAAATAGTGATTTAGGTGGAAATACTGATTTAGGTGGAGATACCTAGAATGGTTTAGAAAGTCAAGGTACATATGTCTTAGTCAAGATTTCTCTGAAATCTCTTCATGGTCAGCAGAACCTCAGAGATCCAGGTGCAGCATACCTGCAGACTAATGTTTTGGCTCCCCCTGGAGGATATTAAGATGTCAGAATCTAATAAGCTATTGAGTCATAGCTAGTTTTCCCAAGCCACGTGAGTTTGAAAAGATGAAAGAACAACAAAAATCAGAGACTTCTGATGCTAGAGTAACGGGTACTGGACTTGTCATCATCGATAGGTCCACATTCTGGACAAAACCTATGAGACTACTTTCTTCAGTCAAAGACAAACAAGCAAGAAAAGACTGATCACTGAATAAGGGGAAAATCAGGATGAGAATCTCATTTTCCCCCTGGCTCTTTTCTTGATGAAAATCTCACCAGCACAGCAAACTGGAGTCTTAGCAGAGCATGGTGATACCACTGAATTTGAAAAGCAACCCGGAATCTGCAAGACAGAGCTTTGTAAAATCCTTCCTAAGGTTTGGGGATGGGGAGGCAGAAATCTATGTAAAGGCTTCCTGCAAATCTCTGATGAATGCTTGGCTGAGATTGTGTAGGGAGAGAAGGCAGGAGGCTTATTACAGCACAGGTTTTTTATCAAATTGAGAGCAATAGAGCAGGAGTAAGAGAGGTCAGACAGTACTGTGGGACCTGAAAGATTCAGTCCAGCCTGAAGAGAGCAAGTTCACAAGCAGCTCCTTAATCCCTAGGTTCTGAAGCCAGAGACAATGGAAAGACTTTGATTTGAGAAGGATAGTGCCCAAAAGATATACATTACAATTAGACACAATTAAGTCTAAAGTAAACGAATACATCACACAGACAGTAAGCATAAGAAAGCCCTATGGCTATATTATCAGACTAAATAAACCTCACAAAAAATAGCAAAGAGGAAATAAAGAGTGGCATTTCATAATGATAAAGGGGAGATTTCTAGAAAGACACAACAGTTCTACATATTGTAGGCACCTAACATCAGAATTGGAAAATACATGAAGCAAAACCCAACGGAATTAGGGAAAAAGACGAATCCTTAAACTTAACTTGAGATTCTGACTTCCCCATCTTAGTAAGTAATAAAACAGACAAAAATCTAGGATGTACATAGGCGATCAGAACAATACTATAAACCTATAATACTATTTACAGAAAACTGCACCCAACAATTGCAACTTCAACAAACAAACATGCTTCACAAATGTACCAGGTAAAGACCATATCCTGGCCCATCAGCTAAGGTTCAATACATTTCACAACATACAAATTATGCACAATATTTTCTCTGACAAGCTGTGTTAAATTAGAAATCAACATAGTAAGAAATAGAAAATTCCCATATATTAGGGAATTTCTACATTTCCAAGCCACACGCTAGTCAAAGGAAATATCCTTTTTTTTTTTTTTAAAGATTTTTATTATTTATTTATCAGAGATAGAGAAAGAGCAAGCACAAGTAGGGGGAGCGGCAGGCAGAGAGAGAAGCAGGATCCCCGCCGAGCAGAGAGCCCAACGCGGGATTCCATCCCAGGACCCTGGGATCATGACCTGAGCCGAAGGCAGGGGCCCCACCAACTGAGCCACCCAGGCGTCCCCAAAGGAAATATCCTAAGGGTAATTTTAAAATATTATAAAATTAATGAGGAAAATCCCACATATCAAAATTTGTAAGACATAATACAAGCAGTACATAGAGGGAAATTGCAACTATAAATGTCTATAATTTTAAAAAGAATAAATGTCCAAACAATCATATAAATCTCTACCCAGTTAGATTTTTTAAAAAAGAAAATTAAATTTAAAATAATAGAAAAGAATAAAAGTGGAAATAGAAATTAATGAAATAGAAGGCAAGAATTTAAAAAAAAAAA
>JAPYYJ010002877.1:0-12212 GCA_028533885.1 Nasua narica | reverse complement strand
CCCTTCACTTTTCCCTTCCTTCTCCTCATGTCCTCCATGTTATTCCTTATGCTCCACATGTAAGTGAAACCATATGATAATTGACTCTCTCTACTTGACTTATTTCACTCCGCATAATCTCTTCCAGTCCGGTCCATGTTGATACAAAAGTTGGGTATTCATCCTTTCTGATGGCTGAGTAATACTCCATTGTGTAGGGCGCCTGGGTGGCTCAGTTGGTTAAGCGACTGCCTTTGGCTCAGGTCATGATCCTGGAGTCCCAGGATCGAGTCCCATATCGGACTCCCGGCTCTGCGGGAAGTCTGCTTCTCCCTCTGACCTTCTCCCCTCTCATTCTCAGTCTCTGTCTCTAATAAATAAATAAAAAAAAATCTTAAAAAAAAATACTCCATTGTGTATATGGACCACATCTTCTTTATCCATTTGTCTTTTGAAGGGCATCTCTGCTCTTTCCACAGTTTGGCGATTGTGGCCATTGCTGCTATGAACATTGGGGTGCATGTGTGCCTTCTTTGTACTGCATCTGCTTCTTTGGGGTAAATACCCAGTAGTGCAATGGCAGGGTCATAGAGTAGCTCTATTTTTAATTTTTTGAGGAATCAGAAGATCTACCCAAACTTAACACCCAAAAAACAGACTTCTCCAAAGAAGACATACAAATGGCTAACAGACACATGAAAAAATGTTCATCATCATCAGCCATCAGGGAGTTCAAATCAAAACCACACTGAAATACCACCTTACACCAGTTAGAATGGCAAAGATTAACAAGACAGGAAACAACAAATGTTGGAGAGGATGTGGAGAAAGGGGAACCCTCTTCCACTGTTGGTGGGAATGCAAGTTGGTGCAGCCACTTTGGAAAACAGTGTGGAGATTCCTCGTAAGAGTTTCTGTAACTCCTTTAAAGCTCAGTCTGTTCCTCCGTGGAACTTCTGCCAGGAAAATAAATGAGAAGACACCAACCCAAATTCAAATGCCCCGCCCCTCATTTAGCTGCAAATGGAGTTGTGTCTCACCTTTCCCTGCTGGAAGATCTGGGGGGAATGCTACTCCCAGGACCAATGTCCATCCCACTGTGGGCATTCTTGTCTTGCCCAGGTGAATATCACCTGCTTATGGGTAAGCTTTCCTAATGCACTTAAAGACTTAGAGCCCAGCAAAAATTGTGGACACCTTGTAAGATACAAGCACCATGCAAGGGTAATTTGTAGCCACGATTAATATTCACATGCCAGAGAAAATTTCAGTCCATTACCTCAATTCAGTAAACCTTGTCCTATACATACCTCAGAAATACCCGAAAGGGGGTGGAATGACATGATTTGTTAATATCTGCAGATTTAGAGTACTCCCTAGCCAACCATTCGCCCATTTGTACTTTAATGAAAAATCCCTTAACTAAAAGATGTAGGTAATTAATTTATTCTATGGACGTAATTGGAGCAGCTGCTTTGAACCAGGCGCTGAACCGCACCGAGCAGGGGCTAAGGGTACAACCGTAAATAAAATTCAGAGCTTGCCCTCCCAACATGGACCGTGTGGTTGGGGAGGCTGGTTTAGAAAGGGCGCGTTCAGCACACTGCGCCAGACGCTGCCTCCGGTAAGCGCAGGCTGACGCGTGACCTTGGGGCTGGAGGGAGACGCTGAAGGACGTGTGGGCTCCCGAATGGGGGTGGGGAGGGAGCTACGAGAGTGGGGCCATATGTCCCCGAGTGGGGGGCTGTGTGGCCAGTGTGCTTTTCTGCTGCAAGGAGGCCCCCCAACTCTCTTCCTGCTTCGTGTGACAGGCCATGGGGGGAGGATTGGGAGAAGGTGGGGTTTTTCAGGAACTGTTTAAACCGTAACATGAAAGCAACCTTTACTCTACCTGTGCTTACATCTAATGCTGAAGAAAGTAAAACTGTAAGATCTTAGCAATAACAACAGAAGCAAGAAAGCCCAAGTAGATAAAGAGAAGAGGGGGATGAACACTTACTGGACGCCCACCACGCGCCGAAGGCTGTATTCATGCAGCGTATTTAATCTTTGAAACAACCCCCGAGTTATCTCCACGTTTCATATGTAAGAAAACCGAGGCTCCGAGACATTAATTAGCCAGGCCAGGATCATAAGGCTATTCAGGGATTCAGATCTCTTTTTGTCTGTTCGAGCTCCCTTGATTTTTCCCCCACAGTATCTCTAAGAATAAATGCATTAAACGAAGTTAGCAGGCCTGGCAATGCTTGAATAAGCTTCCGTCTGCCCAGGGGAGGCCGTCGATGCTTTCTTTTCTACACCGTTGGCTGTGCCTGGCTTACCAGATCAGTCTCTGGGTTTGAAGGGAGAACTGCCCAGGCCCCAGCCCTTCTAGTCTTATAAGATAATTTTCCTAAGTAAGATTGGAGTTGTTCTCGAAACTTCTTCACTTGAAAATGTAGAAAGAGGCAGGGGAAGGGCATGCCATTATCAGATGTGTCCCTAAGATCCTTATATTGTTTCTACTTTGGGTATCGACATTTCCTATACCAAAGACCATCACTGGGATTATTTTAGATTAATGCATCTAGGTATAATTCATATATCGTAACTTGTGAACAAAAATATATTTGCACCATGTGGTAGACTATAAAGGGGAAGCAAATACTGGGTAGCCACCCACCCCCATTGCTGTATGACTTTCTGATCATCCGGTTAGGAAGTCCCTTCCGTTGTCCCTCCCTTTGACCCTGAGACAGCCCTGGGACTTATTTTTCCTAAAAATGTGATGAAAGAGACAGTGTGCCCCTTCTGAGTGGAGACCTCAGGAGCCTTGCGTGGCACTTCACCAATGCTTACTGGGACAAGCTGATCACACAATCATGAACAAGGCCAGGGGCGATCAGAAGAGCTGCCCAGCTGAGCTCCACCTAGTGTGCCAGCCCATTGGATCGTGGACTCAATAAACTGCTGGGTTTTGAAGTGAGTTTTGCTATGCAGTAGGAGCTGACTGATCCATTCCTCAAACTAATGATGGAGTATCTTCCGTCCCTTCAGAGTTGAGTTTTGGGATATTTGGACAAAGGTAAAAGGAAGGAAAGAGCAAGATCGAGCCCTCCCTGAAGCAGCATTAAAATCTAGTTAGAAAACACACACACACACACACACAGACTCTCAATATCTAATGAACCAAGCAAGACAGTAGATAATTATGTGATAATCTGTATGGACGAGGAGCCCAGAGAAGGCAGAGATAAGTAAATGGAATAAATCAGCTAATTTTCTTACCTAGAAGTTATTCCATTTCTGCCAACATGGATTATCCCAGCAGCCCAACTGTTTTCCTTTGGGGAAAACTTGGCCAGTAATGACATTATTAGTAATGACTACGTCAGTGATATCCAGCGGACGGCGTTATCCATCCAGTGTCATTTGCTTAGGTCTGGCAAGAAGAGATATACTCAAAGTACCTGGGTTAATAAATATTAATGTAGAGGAATTTTAATCCATTATTTATTCCTCACCATCTGCATAAGGCCCTCTCAGGTAAAACTAATAAAATCTTCATAGGATTTGCAGTTTGACAAAATCTCCAAACAGAAATCCAGTGAAAACAGGATAAAAGCTACCCAGAGGGAGAACACTGACTCTTTTTTATGAAAAACCTCAAAAGAATTTTCAGAAGATGTGACTGAGGTATCCAAGGCCAGAAATCCATCCCACGTCCATAATGGGTCCTGAAGAGAGAAGTACTCCATCTTTTCCTGCAAGAAGAGGGTCCTTCTTTCTTATTCCTCCCAAGGCAGTAAAGATGTGATAACGTTGTGTTGCCAATCCCATCCAAACCCCCACATGAATGGGACATCCCAGGAACATCTCCACATCAATAGGACAATAATATAACCCCCAAAACTAGAAGCCATTGAGTCAGTATTCAAGGCCATCCATTTATCATGATGGACTCGTAGGGATTTCAACATAGGATAAACTTACAGAAAAAGCAAGGTCCACAGCGTCAGAGATGTTGTGTGTTTGGGACACTCATGTGTCCAAAATTCCTAAAATAGTGTCAAATCCATGATAGGCACTCAGAACACTCATCCAATAACTGAACACCAGAGAAGCCACTGTATTCCCGCATCTGGTGAGGCGATACTATTTATTTCCCTCTGTGAGTTGCTAGAAGTTAAGGTTATTTGGAACTTGTATCTCAAATGCCTAACCAGATGGAGTATTATTTTTAAAATCATTCCTGTCAAAATACATTTCTTAAAAATCACTAACACACATTTGTATTTGGCCCTAGTGTATAAGGGTGCTCAGTATGTGGCAGAGAAGAAATGGGTTAAAGATAAATAACCTTAAAAACTGGTTAAGTTTGGCTTAAAAACTAGCCATTGTCAAAGGAGAATAAAGCTCTACCTCTACCTTATTTCTCATATAAAAACAAAGCATTGCAGGATCAAATATCAAAATGTAAATAATGCAACCGAAGAGTACAAAATTGATGTGTTGATAATCTTGATTATGTTCTTGAACCTGAATTATATAATCCAACATCTTCTCATAACAAAAAGTCAGAAAACAAAAAAGATTAATGAATTTGAGCATAACAAAGTTTTAGACTTCTAAACGGAAAAATTGCAATAAAAAGGTTAAACACAAATGCCAACCTGTGATGAAATTTATCTTACTGTTTCTACTATATTACATACATCTCAATTAAGAAATAAAAGATGAGGTTGCAAAGTGGAAAATGGGCAAAGGACATGAATGGGCAATTCATCATAAAATTGTGAATGGTGGATAAAGATACCGTGTTTCTTTTATTACTGGTAAGGCTGAAAATTGCAATGATGATATTTTACCTATCAGATTTGCAAATATTTATAAAAGTGACAAAATGCAATGTTGACCAAAACATAGGGGAAAATACATACCGGCACTGGCTTGGGAGGAGAAACAGAATCTTTCTAAATTACACAATAGCTAATAACATTTTAAATGGTCTCACAGTGGCTCATAGACACACAGACACACGCCTTCAAACCTCCCCTGGAAAACATTAATTATCAGAGCTCCGTGAGGAAGGAGAAGTATATTTCTAAGTGCCTCCCATTGTGCAGGGAGCCCATTACTCAAAGCAATACAATCAGTTCACGTCTTGCTAACTAATGGCATTGTTTTCTTTCCTCCATCCATGACTTAGAGGTTGTGCCCTTGGTTCTAGGAGGATTAAGCCAGTAACCCATCGCTGTTCATTCATGCATCTTTCTCTCCTTAGCCACACAAAACCCCAGCTTAGTTTTTTGTGTGTTTTTAACTTTTATTGGAGTATAATATACATATAAAAAGGCGTAAGTATGTCTTTTGAGTGTAGAGCTTAATAAAATTTCTATAGACTCTTAGGGCTTATAACAGTTTAGCAAGCTTACTCAATAAAGTAGCAGATAAAAACAACCACGAACACCTACCTTTACAGCTCTGTAGCAGGGATAGAGATTTGAGTTCTGTGTGGTGGTGGTGGTGCTGGGAGGCAGTTGCCGCCCCAGGAGCTATGCATCCCCAGTCCTTTGCCACATGTCACCATCACGGACAATGGAATGTGAGCATAACCATGTGTTTCGTTTCGAGCCCAGTGTGATTAAGAAGCAGGAGTGCTGGGGCGCCTGCGTGGCTCAGTGGGTTAAAGCCTCTGCCTTCAGCTCGGGTCATGATCTCAGGGTCCTGGGATCGAGCCCCACATCGAGCTCTTTGCTCAGCCGGGAGCCTGCTTCCCCTTCTCTCTTTCTGCCTGCCTCTCTGCCTACTTGTGATCTCTCTGTCTGTCAAATAAATAAATAAAATCTTTAAAAAGAAGGAGAAGCAGAAGCAGGAGTGCCTTCTCCACTATCCTTTTCCCTTCTGTGGAGATCTTAGGAATCACATGGAGTTGCCATTATCTTGGAGATGGAGGTATGTGTCAGAAGTTGACTGGAGCAGGGGATGCCCACAGGAGAAACTCCTGTGCAGGAAGCAGGAAACAGGAAGCAGGAAACAGGAAGCAGGAAGCAGGACCACCTGGGAGCTGAACTGAGAGAAGTTGTTATGGAGACCACAGCTGATCCCTCCGGGATCTCTGGGCTGGAGGGCACCCTAGAGTTTTCCTGAATTGAGTTCTTGCTCTCCTGCTCTAACAAGTATTTGTAGACAGCGATAAGCTTCTCCCAGTTTTACTACCAATTTTGTATATAACGAATTTCCATATCCAAACATTAGTTTTTGTTAAACCACCTTGCAAAATGTGCAATCCACAATGTAAGTTATTTATTAATACTTAAGACATCCCCCCCATTGTCATCCCCTTTAAGTTCTGATATAGTCTCTTTGTTGAGAGTAATCAAATAACATAGTGGCCCCCTTCCTTTGCCGAAATTAGCATATGACAGGCAGATGGAATTAGGATGGGCAGCATGCATTATCCCAGATGTGGCAGAAATAGCTACCAGAGTAGTTCCTATTTCTTATAATAACAATGACATGAGCTTGGAATTCTTTAAATGTCAGGTTCTCATTAAAAAGCAGATCGCATTTTATTATTTTTTTATTTATTTATTTAAAGATTTTTATTTATTTATTAGAGAGCGAGAGACTGAGAATGAGAGGGGAGAAAGTCAGAGGGAGAAGCAGACTTCCTGCAGAGCCAGGAGTCCGATATGGGACTCGATCCCGGGACTCCGGGATCATGACCTGAGCCGAAGGCAGTTGCTCAACCAACTGAGCCACCCAGGCGCCCCAGATCGCATTTTAAAAACTGCAGACAATTGCAGTTTGGTGGCCTTGTCAAATCAGAAGAGCTAATTTAAATATCTATGGATAGAGACTGTGAAAAAGTTATATTTTTTTGGTGGGCTGGATAATTCATGCCATCTATCTATTGGGTCATAGATAATAAATACCTACAAAGCAACTTCTATGTACCAGAATAATGCTTTTTTAAGATTTATTTACTTATTTGAAAGAGAGCGTGGGGGGAGGTGGAGAGGGAGAAGGAAAGAGAGAATCTTAAGCAGACTCCCTGCTGAGCACAGAGCCCGATCCAGGACTGGATCTTACGACCCTGAGATCAAAAGTCGGCCACTTAACCACCTGAGTCACCCAGGCGCCTCCAGAATAGTATTTTTATGAGAATCTTCAGAGAGTTAGTCTCTTTTTTTAAACATATGACCTCTTCTGGCATTCTTGCCCCCATCTCCAAGATCTTGTTCTAACCTCTGTATCTTTTGGGAATTACTAATCTGAAGTCATATATGCTTGGTAATTTTTCAGAGATGGTTTTGGGATCCACTGAGTAAAAGAACCCTTTGGCCATCTTGACACTGTGGACTACTTAAGTTTACAAGTAAATCCCATTCAGACACTCAGTGTTGAGGAAATCATAATCTTATTATGTAAAGTCTGGCATCTGGGACTCCGTATTTGATATGAGTGCTTTCCATTGACCTTATTATTTAATCCTCACGATAGCCTTGCCAGATAATTATTATGATCCCCGTGTTTGCAGGTGAGGAAGTGGAGACTAATAGGCAGGATGGTAATTTGTTCAAGATAATATATCAGGCTAGCCATTTTCTTTTATGCCCAAGCAGGCCTGGTGGTGGAACTTCCTATACACAGTAGCAGGGAGCAGCACCTGTAAAAAGAATGTGCAGGACAAAATCGGAATGTCTAGGAAAATCGATTTTGCTGGTTTATCCCTGAATTTCTGCCCCATGACCTCTCCTTCCTCCCCAACCCCAGTCATTAGGAATAGTAGACCCTCTCATCTACACATATGCTAATTGGATAATCCATATAATATTTGTGATTATTAAATCCCCAACCCCCACCCTATTTTTCCCTTAACTGCCTTGGGAAAAAAAAGTGACGTAGCCCTTGGAATTTGGAAATAGAAAACCCTTTGAATTCTAAAAGCCACATAGAGCCCATCAGAAATAGGCTATGCTACATAGACTTCAGGAGACAAAATGACCCTCAGACTGGTAAGGCAATAAAATAATCTAAAAGGATAAATCAAATCTAAATAAATAATCTGTGAGATAGAACGAGAACATTATTTAGCCAAAGGTCAGGGCTCCCACAAAGACCGTGCACAAGGAGGGATTTATACCACAGATGACACATTTCATATATGATGAAATAGACATGTGTGTATGTATCTGTAGACACACAATATATTATCGCTGGTTTTCCCCCTAACAAGGTTGCCCGTGTGGTTGAGATGTCTCAGGTTCTTGAGTTGAGGAGCAGATTTTATTAATTGATTTTTATTAAAGTAATGCTTGAACACATAGCAAAGGCCACGTATTAAGAGTATGAAAAGTCCTAGGACACATTCCTCTGCCCCATTCCAGGGGATGGCCATGTAGCGCCATGTGCAATTTCGATTCTTCTTCTCTAATCAATCCCATATTGTTAAATAGTGTGTTGAATTACTATTGCTTGGCTTCTCGTTGACTGTTGGTTATAAGAGTCAAGGGCTCAACATACCCAGACTGATGTCCATTTTTTGCTCCTTCTGGTTGTTTTAATTAGGTCACTATTTTTCTTTCCTCTAATTGGCCTCGTTTTAAACTTAAGTCTTTTATTTTCAGTCTATTTCTCTCTCTCTCTTTTTAACTCAGTCTTCATCAGTCTCTTTTTGAACCCACTCGATATATGAGTAAATTTGTACCTCTCTACCCTCAAATTCCATACAACGCACCTTTATATTTTATCAAGATTGATCATACTTATTTTCTCCTTAGTATCTACACTTGAGCCTTCCAGGCTTTGTCTATAACTTAATCCTAAAATTTGAAAAAGCAGTGTGTTCATGCTATTACAAATAGGAAATAGTATTTCCTGCTTTTCTAGAATTCCAGTGTCACTATTGCTGTCACTGAACACCAGAATCTATAGGATCGAAGTGAGATGCTGGTCTTCATTCTTCATAGGACGGGAATAGATTAAGGTCTTCAAGCTGTGTTTTTGTTTAGCCCAATCGTCCTATACATTTTTCCCTGGAGTTTCACATGGACTCTATGGGGTGGGGAAGGGGCATGTCACTGTGTCCCATCCTCCTCTTCGACACCCTGTGTGGAGCCCATTTCTCTTAAAGACCCTCTTTGAAGTTCATTTGGACTTCCTGCTCTCGTTTGGCACATTTCTCTCAAAGGCAATAACCAAGCCGTCATCCTAGGATTTCTTTCCAGTGAACAAGTTACTTTCTCTTTCTGACGACCCACACCTTTCCTTTCCTTCATTTTCAGATCTGTTTTGCTGGCATTATGAATTCAAGAAACTTCCCCGGAAGGCTTTGGAAGGCAATTTTTTTTCTCTTTCAGCTGAAAGTGACTTCATTCTGTTCTTAGACAGAACATTCTGTTCTTAGACAGAACTTCCTAAAAAGTTCTGAGGATTGATTGAGCTTTGAGGATTAATTCATGTTCGTGGGTCCTTGGTGAGGAGACGTCTGAGGCCAGCTGGCACCTCTGTTCTCTGTGGGTAACCTGATCAGGTTGTTCTCTCTAAGCTTTTATGGTTTCTCCTTACCTGACATTCCAAAATGCCCTAAATGCCCATCCAGATATGGGCACCTTTTCATTAATCCCACTTGATACTTGATGGCCTATCAGTATGAAGGCTCGATCTCACTTGGCCCTGGATAATTATCGGTATTTTTTACTTGATTATTTGCTCTTTCTACTTCCTTTGGTCTCTCTCTAACATCTATTAATTCAACGTTAGACCTTCTGGATTAAAATTCTGGCCCTCATCTTTATTCATATAATTTTCTCAATTTCTGTGCCCTAAATTCTCAAGAATTTCCTCAGACTTTCCTTTGAACCCTTATATTGAATAATTAGCAACCCCTCCCATAACACAATAGTTCTATGTTAACTTCCAAGAGCTAATTCTCGTTTTCTGGTTGAAACTTTCTCTTACCATGTTTCTTTATTTTTTGCAAACGTATTAAGTTGTGCCTTCATCTTCTGACAGAAGATGTTAAATGTTTCTTTCATTTCCCTAATTCCCCCTGTTTCTGTTGGTAGTTCTGCTTACCTCAATCTTTCTTTTTTATGCCACAGGATTTCCGCAAATGTCTAGTTGGTTTTTGTTGTGTTTTTCCTTTGTAGAATGAGGCGGGATAGAGGTCCAAACTAAGATATTTGGAGCTTTTGAGGAAATGTTGTTAAGTGAGAAGCAGGAAAGGGAGGTGAGAATTTGGAGGAATATCTCACACATGGACTTTCTATTAACTGCCTTCTACCGGTTTTAGCCACACTTTCGATGGGAAGGCCAGAAAGACCCTCTTAGCACAGAACCCATGGGTCCCCCATGGCTGGGGTGACATCAGCTGGGGAGTCAAGTAAGTCCAGATGCCGTCCTGCCATTTCCTGAGCCACCTCATCTAGATATGGTTCTTCCTCTCTGGCACCCTTCGAGAGACTCACATTTTCTTCAGAAAGATGGGGTCTTGTTTTAGTCATTTTTATTACGCGCCCACCGCCGGTCTAGTGCCTTGCCCAGAGTTGGCCCTCAACAAGTAGATGGTCAGGGAATGGATTAATTCATCGCCAACAAGAACTAGGAAGGATTCCCTGTTAACTTGTCCTTTCTCTGAAACGAAGACTTCTTTGTGCACTATTGCTCTTCACTTGAGAGTCACAGATTGAATTAGCACAAAATCACAAAATTTACTTAAGGAGAAAGCAGAGAAATTGATGGACAAAAGCATTATGTTTAACGGCAGATAGATGTCTAAAATAGAAGGCGGGGTTTACGTAGGTCCCACAAACCACAGACTGAACTCTCTTTAGGTCCCCGACTCAATAATTAAGTTTGGTAAAAACAGAACAATATAAAGAGATGTGCGTGAGTGACTACCATTTACTTTGCTTTAAACACTACGAACTTTGAAGACAAACTTTTATAATTTGGCATCATACTGAGATTTAATTATCAAAGGCTCCCTAGGTCTGGACAAAATGGATAATAAATCCAGGAGACAGAGTACATTTAAAATATTAAGCCTTCGTGCCCCCCGATCTTGAGAACACATTCTAGCGGATCGCTATACCGGCTGGGGGGAAGTAAAGGACAGAATTGGACGTGGAGAGAGGGACGACTTTGTTAAATGGTCTGCACTCCAAGCTCTCAGGGCGTTGGTGGAAGGCCAAGGACGGAGCCCTTGCTGCCCGAGTGAGTCTGAGCTCCACACCGTGATTTGGAAGGAGACTTTTCATTGCGGACGCTGCCCCGGACGCCTTGCCCATCCCAGCTCCGGCTGCCGTCCTCCCCGGCGCGTGGGTCAGAGCTGTGACCTCCACCAGCACAGGCAGGCTCCAGGCAGCCTTTTGAGAAGGAGCCCGTGCAAAGCCGTTCCTGCCTTTCGTCTTATTTTTAAACAGTAGGTCTGGGGTGGAAACCAGCCTCTCCACGCTCCCCCAACGTTTTGCCCAACGGAATCACAGGCTTCCCTAAATAACACTTGAAAAAACCTCACCAGGAGATGAATTTTGCCTCCTCAATTCAAAACAGAAAGGAGCATCTGGAGCGTCAAAAGCCTCCAGGGAAGAAATTCAATTACCAGCGGAAGCACAGGCACCTGGGGCCGGGAAGGAGCCAAGGCTGCGGAGAGGCCAGCAGGCCAGCAGGCGCCCAGAGGAGCGGATGGCCAGGAAGGTGACTGCGCTCTCTGAGTTCTCTCTGGCTTGCTTCCCCACTCGCTCCATCTGTGGCTCCCACAGCCAGGACCTCGGTGTGCAGAGCGCTGAGTGCTCGTCGCCTGCCTCTGGGGGCTGAGTGCTGCCGGGCCCCTGAAATCCCACAGGTGCTCTCAGAGACCCTGCTTCCCAGCCCCGGCCTGTGCCCTGAGGCCACCATGTCAGTCCTAGTCTTGCAAGCATGGATGATGCCGCTTCGGTCTTGAAGGCTTTTTTTTCCTTTTTTTCTTTTTTGCCTTAAAGCACTGTCTCCAAGAGACTCCTAAATTGCACACATTCAGCTCTGATGGATGACTCCTGAATTCATAACCATCTAAGGAGGGATAAATTTCTCAGTTAGTTATTTACTCAAAAAGAGAACTCTGATAAATGGCCCGCTGGTAGAAGTCACAGGTGGGTAATAATGGAACTGCTGCGGTTAGCCAGGCACGAGGCACCAAATTAATAGGAGAGAAGCCAGCCCGGGTCAGGAATTACAGCGGGGGGGGGGGGGGGGGGGGGGGGGGG
>JAPYYJ010002876.1:0-12215 GCA_028533885.1 Nasua narica | reverse complement strand
TTTGGGGGGATTTCCTACCAGATAAGAAATAGAGTAAATAGCTCTGAGGTCTTTTCCAGTACTGAGATATTCTATTCTTTTTAAAGTTTTTTTAGTTTTTAATTTCTTCTAAGCTTTCTTGCAACAAACCCAGTAAAGTTAGGCCCTATAATTACTTTTATTTTATAGGTGAGAACACTGAAAGGTTAAGTTTTGATAAATAGTGATTTTACTATAGTTATTTTCTATATATTCTTCACTTTTGGTTTCTATTTCCTCTTTGTGCCAAGGATTACCTAATAATGATAGTTCCTTAGATTTCCAGAAAGGTTTTGTTGTTGTTGTTGTTGTTTATTTTGTTGGTTGGTTTTTGGTTTTCCATTTCTGTTACTGATTCCTGGTTTCACTAAATTATGATCAGTTTTACAAGATTTACTATTTATTCATTCATTCATTCATTCATTCATTCATTTGTTTATTCATTCATTCATTCATTCATTTTGGATGGGGGGTGGGCGGGTAGAGGAGGAAGGAAAGAGAGAGGCTCCACACCAGTGTAGAGCCTGACACAGGGCTCGATCTCACCCCCTTGAGATCATAACCTGAGCTGAAATCCAGAGTTGGACACTTAACTGACTGAGCCACCCAGGCACCCCACTACATTTACTTTTTAAAAATCTTTTAAACTTTGTGTGTATTGCTCCATATTGAACTCTCTACCTTGAAGATAACTGAAAAATGGCCAACTTTTTATATCATCCAGGAACTATTCAAAAATAAGTTCACTCTTTTAAGATACAGAGTTAAAAATATATTAGACTGACTTTTCTAATTTAGGTTCGATTCCCCCATTCCCCCATTTCTGTTTTTTGGCTTCTAATTAATCTTTGACTGAAAAAAGTGAAGGCATTTATTGCTCTTAAGACAAAAAAGAGGCGCCTGGGTGGCTCAGTGGGTTAAAGCCTCTGCCTTTGGCTCAGGTCATGAACTCAGGGTCTTGGGATCGAGCCCCGCGTTGGGCTCTCTGCTCAGTGGGGAGCCTGCTTCCCCCTCTCTGCCTGCCTCTGCCTACTTGTGATCTCTCTCTCTTTCTCTGTCAAATAAACAAAATCTTAAAAAAAAAAAGACTGAAAAAAGTGAAGGCATTTATTGCTATTATGTTTCTTTCAGTTTCTCCTTCATGTCAAAAAAAATTGCTTTAAAGCAAGTTTTTATCTTATTGACACTAAAAGACTTGTGAATGGTTATCCTTTATTATAAAATGGTCATCCTTTGTCTCAATGCTTTCTGCCTTGAAGTCAACCTTGTTCAATATTAATGCCATAACACCTGCCTTGGTACTATTTGTACTTGTCTGGCAAATCTTTACCCATCATTTTAGCTTTCTGTCTTTCTGGATTACTTGTTTGCATCTCAAGGAACACATTGTTACACTTTTTCCCTCTTTAATCCAGTCTGAATTTTTTTTTTTTTTTTTTGTAAAGGCCGCTTTACTTGTTTTGATTTATGTATATGACAGATCTGTTACATTTTAGTTCTGCATCTTACATACTTACTACTTACAATGTTGCCTTTAACTGTTATTTTTTACTTCCTGGTCTGGTGTTGACCTGGTATGTGCTTTACTTCTCATGGTTTTAAAGGTGGTTTTTTTTTTTTTTTCCTGCTTTAGTAATTGTTTTTCTAGCTCTGTGTGGTACCCATCAATATCTCTAGCTTGTCTGGTTCCCTTTGGACAGCATCTCTTGGTTGCCCCTATGAGACGTGAGGAAGGGAACATGCATTTCCCGATGCCCCACAGACCTCTCTTCCAAGTATATGGTCTGTTAAGTAGAGTTCCGTTATCTTCTAGCATAGATTGTTGCCCCAAAGTTTGAGGCTACCGTTAATTTTGTTTTTATAAGATCTTTTTTTAACCCCTAGAACTAGGGAATACTTTCCCATGCTTTATCACTTTTTCACAGAACATATATATCCTGTTAAAACTGATTAGTAAGGTCTTAGTTTTAAGTTTTCATTGATAATATCTCTGAATGTTTTTGTTTCAATTGGTCTGTTCTTTTTGCAAGAAATTCTAGTTATAGAAGAGAATGTCTGGTCTGCTGGGACTCTTTTATCTTCTATTTTCTCTGAATTCTTCACTCTTCTGTTGCTTTGCTCACCAGTCTCAATCCTGTACTCTAGTTGCATTTTTAGCAATGCCTGTCCTTTTTACGGCCTCCAATGCTACCATTCTTTAGTGGTTGTGATTTTCTCTCTACCTTTCTTCCTGAACGTTCCCAGGCATTTTACTTTTCTTTCTCTCATCCATCACTTCTGTTTTGAATCCACAGAAAAACTCAGCTATTAATGTTTTATATATACGTTGGAGACTAGCATAACAATGTGTTTGGAAGAGAAGTTTTAGTACTCCTAAAATTATTGAAAATACTATTTATGACACCATTCGCTCCTGATAGTAATGTAAGAAAAAATTAAAGAACAAATTTATCATGTGAAAATACTGCTGATAACAAATATAGTTCTTTGTTTCTCATTTCCCCAGATATAACTGTCTGAAGCCCTATTACAAAACAAACATGTCTTCTGAATTTTTCTTTTGAAACTTGCCCTCGAGTCCATTCTAGTGTGGTCTCTACCTTTTGTTTAGATTCCAACCCTGACCTTGTATTATTAAATCCAGGGACATTTTTCAGCCCTCATCTGTCTTTTCCCCCTTTTTAAACTTCTGTTTTTCCTAGGCTTCCCTAGGTCTGTCCCTCCGACCTGCTGTCTTGGATCTCCTTTGTAGGTTCATCTGAAGGGAGTGTTCCGGAAAGCTTAGTTCTAGGCACTGTTCTCTTCTCGCTTCTTGTTCTCCCTAGACCCTGCATCCATGCCCACTCTCCAACAAAAGTCCATATGCTGGTGTTTCCCCCCTTGGTATCTCTTTGGTTAGGACACTCCCCAGGGCTCCCGAACGGTTTATCCACCTGGCATTTCTTCATAGGTTCACCTCCCACATCTTTCTGTCTGGAGCTTTCTCGGTGTTCCAAATCACAGTGGATGGCTCCACATTTACCCTGTTACATAGACCAGAATCCTAACATTCATGATTGACCTTGTCCCTCTCTTACCTCCCACGTCCTCTAATCCCATTTCACTTCATCAGTAGCCCTGGGGTCAGCCCTTTGTTCTCTGTCCTTTGCACTAGTTCAAGCCACCATGGACTCTTGTCTGAACTGAAACAGTCCCTATATCTCTTTCTCATTTCCTTTTGTCCTCCTCTCTCCCTTGTCTTGTCCGATCTCACTAAATCCAATAGAATCTTTTTCCAAATAAAAATCTTATTCCTCCCCCAGTTAAAATTTCTTCAGTGGTACCAAGACAATTCAGTGGAAAGAGAAAAATCTTTTGACAAATGATGCCAGAGCAACTAAATACCCATATGGGGGGAATGAACTTCAACCCCATCTTATACCCTATACAAAAATTAATTTAAAAGTTATGTAAGCATAAAACCCAGAAACATAAAGCTTCTAGAAGAAAACAATATCTTTGTGACCTTGAGGTAGGCAGAGATTTCCTGGAGAGGACACAAAAAGCATTAAACCACGAAAGAAACTATTTACAACTCAGCTTTCATCAGAATTTTAAATATCTGTTTATCAAAGACAATAGTAAGAAAATGAATATACAGGTACTACAGGCTGGGGTAGGGGGAATATTTGCTCTACATAAATCGGATTAAGGATTATTATCCAGCATATATAAAGACCTCCTTAGAAATTAACAACAACAACAACAATCAGATTTAAAGACAGATAAAGAGGGGCGCCTGAGTGGCTCAGTGGGTTAAAGCCTCTGCCTTCAGCTCAGGTCATGATCTCAGGGTCCTGGGATCGAGCCCCACATCGGGCTCTCTGCTCAGCAGGGAGCCTGCTTCCTCCTCACTCTCTGCCTGCCTCTCTGCCTACTTGTGATTTCTCTCTCTCTGTCAAATAAATAAATAAAATCTTTAAAAAAAAAAAAAAAAAGACTCTCTTTCCCTCTCCCTCTGCCCCTCCCCTGCTCATACCCCTCTTCTCTCTCTCTCTAATAAATAAATAAATCTCTCTCTTTAAAAATAAATAAATAAATAAATAAAAATAAAAACAGATAAAGAGCTAGGACAGCTCATAAAAGAAGATAACACGGATTGCCAATAAATACATGAAAAGGTGCTCAATATCATTAGCCTTCAAAGAATGCAAGTTAAAATCACAGTGAGATATTTCACCCACTAGAATGACTAAAATCTAAAAGACAGACAAACACAAAATATTGGTGATGATGTGGAGCAACTGTAACCTCTCCCCATTTCTGAGATGAGATTGCTTCAGAAAACTGGCAGCTTTTAATGGAGTGTAACCAATACCAGCTCAGTGACACATGCGTCCACTCCTGAGCTCTTAGTTCAGATAAATTGGGCATGTATCCACCGAATGATTTGTAATCCAATTCACAGAAGCCAAAAACAACTCATGTCCACCAACAGATTGAATAAAGAAAGTGTTGGCTAATCACACAGTGGAATACTACTCAGAGGAATGGAGAAATGATTCCAGCATATAGGTGAATCTTTAAGACACAGTTCAGCAAAGAGACACAGACACAGAGTACATGTTACAGGATTCTGTTTATAAAATTTCTAAAATAAGCAAAAGTATTCTATGGTGATTGAAATTAGAAAGTGGTTGTGTCAGGGCAGGGTGGGGTGGGGTGGCTGGAAAGGAGCTTAAGGGAACGTTCTGGGATGGTAGAAAGGTCCTATATCTTGTTTCAGATGGTGATCGTGCAGGTTATTTGCCGCCATCAAAAATCATTGAACTGAATGTTTAAAATTGGTGTTCTTGTATGTAAATAATGCTTTAACATAAAACACCTTCAGTGGCTCTTAGAATAAAAGTCAGAACTTCTTAATGGATCAGCAAAGCCCCGTGTGGTCCATCCTGCCTGTCCTCATCCCACACCAGCTTCCCCTCTGGCTTCTTCTACTCTGGCATAGTGGCCAGAGTTACCCCTCTTCACAGGACCTTTGCACATGCTCTTCCTTCTGCATGAATTCTTCCTGCCCTTCTTCTAGCTAACCTTGCCTGTCCTTCAGATCTCAGTTCAGTTGTTCTTTCCTTAGAAACATCCCTCCCTAAACCTACAGGTTAGAACAGATCCCCTGTTACACACTGTCATATCATCGAGTACTTCTCCTTCGTATCAGAGTTGCATTACCTACGTTTGTTAGTATGTTTTTAAATCAATGTCCAGCTTACTCACCTGTCTGTAAATTAGGGCAAGAGCCATGGCTGGTTCACCAGTGTATTTCCAGTGCTGGCTATAGAGTGGCACATAGCAGATACTCAGTAATTACAGAATGAATGAATGGTGGATCTGTGGATTTTATTTACAGGAAATGGTGATTATTACTCTAGTGGAAATGATCTGACTAATTTCACTGATATTCCCCCTGATGGAGTAGAGGAGAAAGCTAAAAAAGGTGCCATTTTACTGAGGTAAGAGTGACATTTGTCTGATCCCAGCGGACTTGTTCATATTCATCAAAGTGGCATTTAGTCCAGCAGAAGTAAGATAAATGCTTCTTTGTGTCAGTGTCATTAATGTGACTTTGGACAAGCATATTTCTCCAGACCGCCTCTATCAATTTGTGGGCATTTATTCTGTCATTTTAACTGCTATTTCCCATTCATCCTGCTGCTCTACATGAGAGTCTATTAGAAAGCATTAAAGTCAACTACAATTGTTAAAAAAAAAAAGTTCTCTCATATTGAAGCAGAGACTTAGCAAATTCTCATTCAGCCAGAGGAATGCTTGATTTCCATGATTACTGGTGATGGGACATGTGAAGTACTCTCAGCACAGAGGACATGAAGGCCTCTCTCTTCCTAACTCATGTATCCCTACCGGGTTCCTGATTCCTGCGAGCTATAACACTGCAACCTATGCTCACCCAGCCTCCTAATCTCCAAGTCTGCAGCTGACCTACAGCCCTGACCTGGCTGCCCAGAATACACAGTTGAACCAAGGTCAAGCTTAGAGGACTCAGTCTATGAGTTTCCATCAAATGGCATCCAGATGGGTGTCCAGGCTGGCCAGAGTTCATTTCAGATTCATGCTGTCTTCCTTATTGTACTTCAGTCATACTGCATTGGGACATTTTTTTAGTTTGATTATGTTCAACTAGCCATCATTAGTTTTTGATGGAGTGTTCAACGATTCATTAGTTGTGTATAACACCCAGTGCTCATCACCACAGGTGCCCTCCTTAATATCCATCACCCGGTTACTCCATCCCCCACCCCCCTCCCTTCTGCAACCCTCAGTTTGGTTCCCAGAGTCCAGAGTCTCTCATGGTTTGTCTTCCTCTCTGATTTCTTCCCACTCAGCTTTTTCTTCCCTTCCCTTGTGGTCCTCCACTCTACTCCTTATGTTCCACATATGACTGAAACCATATGATACTTGTCTATCTCTGCTTGACTTATTTCACTTAGGACAATCCTCTCCAGCTCATTTAACTATGCTTTTGTATTTCCATTTCTGTAGGGATTTTGTAGGCTCTTTCATAGATTTTCCTAAGCCTCTGGTTGCTGTGGTCAATGGTCCAGCTGTAGGAATCTCCGTCACCATTCTCGGGCTGTTTGATCTTGTGTACGCATCCGACAGGGTAAGTCAGTCCCCAACAACATAGGAAGTCATGGAGTAAAAATGAGGTCTTCTGAATTCTCTTTTATTGTTGGCTAGTAGTAAATGGATTGCACTTTTTATGGTAGAATGGACTAAATTTCACTTTTTCCCAAAGAATTACTCTCAATTCAACTTGTTTTATTTGTCCTTCATTATTAACTTTGTTTTCCTAAACACCAGTATTGTTGTGAACATTGTTCCAACTATATTGGTTCTATATTCTAATCAAATTATGCAACAATTCCTCAACTTTCGATTTTCCAATGAATCTAAAATAGGAGATCTTGAAAGATTGCTATCCTGGGAGTCGGGAGGTGGGGGGAGGACAGCATTTTTGCATGTTCTGCAAGTGGATAATTTGATACTTTTTTCCAAGTAAACAAATTCTGGAATTTAGAATATTTGAATAAGAAGGGGCTTTGAAGCCCTATCTACTCTCACTCCCTTCTTTGCAGATAAGTAAGCTGAAGTTCAAGTTTCTTGCCAAAAGAGTTTAGCCTTGTGTTCATATTGAATTGTATTGATTTTAATTTCTGTTCTTATTATAGTATTAATATATGTCATAGTAGAAGATAAGAACTTGGAAAAGCATACAGGGTTAAGTTAAAAATCACTTCTTACCACTTAGAGATAACCAGTCCCTGACTGCTGAACACTAGGCTCTCTCCAATTCTGTCATTATGAACAAAGATGTGATGACCATTTATCTTAGAACTTTTACTGTAGAACTAATAACCACTTGTAGGGTTATCAGATTCTTAAAGTAATTTTTGCTTATGCAGTGGTACAATTTTCTGCTCTTCATCCTTGTGGGAAACATTTGGTTTTTACCACTGAAGAGATTCCTTCAGTGGAGTTTTGTTGGGAGGTGTTTTCCCTGATAGACACAACCATATTTTAAGATCCTCATCTCTTGAGTTTTTTTTTTTTTTTTTTTACTAGATTCAGTTTGATTGGCTTAGGCATTTTGTCAGACTAATCGTTTTTAATAATTGTCCCATAAAAATAACAAATGAGATTCTAGGTGCCAGGCTGCCTAACCTTCGTAGGTAGAAGCTTCTGCTCAAAGGCAGAAACCAATAGCCTGTGGTCATCATGTGCCTTGGAGGACTGGTCTTGTCCAGGGGTGGGGTCAGGAGTTCCTGACCTGAACTTAGGGGTCTCATTCTTCAGTACTTAGAGGGCAAATACATCATCCTATTTGAATATTCTCCTGATTCTCCCTCAGAATTCAAACTGACTGTCACATCCATCATCTTTTCAAGGTTTCTAGGACTTTGGTCCTATGATATAAATTGGAATTGAAATAGAAAGAAAACATATATAGATACTTTAAATGCTAAAACATTTGGCCCAGAGTCAAATATTTGACTAATAGTGACCATTGCTGAGAGTTTACCCAACTGAATTAAACAAAGGTTCAATTTAAAATCAGAGAAAGTCACAGAACAAAGAAGTTGTGAAGAGGAATACATTTTATAGGATTTATCATTATTGGCTTCTTAAACAAACACCATATTACACGTGGTTTTAACACTCCTACAACCAAATCATTCTTTATTAAGGGCAAGAATTAACAATGCCCATTAGCTTCTTTGTCAGCAAATTATACATTTCCCCTATGAGGTAATAAAAGGGTAGAAATCATAAAAATAATATTTGAGTGCCCACCACATCCTGGGCCCTCTGTTGATGCACATGATACCTACTTAACTTATGCCCACAGCCGCCCTATGAGATAGGTACTTTGTCTCCATTTTACAAAGGAGTCTACTGTGGCACCAAGAGGCTAAGAAGCTTCCAGAGTCACCAAGTGGTCAGATACCAGGGCCTGACCCTTAATTACATTTATTGCTCTATTTCTGAAAAGGAGTTAAATGCTGCTTACTATCAGTTCTGCACATACCTGTTTTGGCCCTTGAGCTACGGCTGCTGTTTTCTCTCACTTTCCTGCTTACGCTCCTTAGGCTGTAACTTCTCAGTGCATCTCGAATAAGCTTGCTTTTGAGGGGAGGAGGTGATAAGTGATGTTAGTAATACTTTTTATTTTATATTTTCATTTTCACTTATATGCTGCGTATATGATGTATTTATGTCTTCAAACAATATTCATTAAGAAACAGCACCATCTCTGATTATGGGAAATGAAGTCTAAATGTTCTGTGTGCATATTGTCAATTATAAATTAATTTCCTTTCATATGGACTTCTCATTCATCAAGAAATACACAAAAATATTTCTTAAATCAGAAAAAGGGGCGGGAGGCATCTAGGGGGCGCAGTCGGTTGAGCTTCTGGCTCTCGGTTTCAGCTTCGGTTATGATCTCGGGGTCCTGAAATTATCCCTGCATCAGGCTCTGTGCTCACAGGGAGTCTGCTTGAGATTCTCTCTCCCTCTGTCTCTGCCCCTTCCTCTCTCTCTCTCAAAAAGGTGAATAAATCTTCAAAACAAAACAAAACCAAACAAACAAAAAACAAAACAAGGGGCACCTGGGGAGCTCAGTCAGTTAATTATCCAACTCTTGATCTCAGCTCAGGTCTTAATCTCAGGGTTATGAGGTCAGGCCCCGCGCTGGGCTCCATGCTGGGCATGGAGTCTACTTTAAAACAAAACCAAAAACTAAAGATGGCTCTAGAGTCTAAATAACCAATATTGAAATAGATTCTTGTATTTAAAGCCAATTTAAAAACCTTTCTGAGGCAAAATCAAGACAGATGACAGACTGAGGAAACAGTTTTCCAGTTGATATTACAAAGACTAATCTCTCTAATGTATTTTTTTAAATTCATTTTCTTAAGCAATAGATCAACAACTTGATGTAAAAATGGGCAATGGAGAGGAATACATATCCCACAAAAAATAAAGTATAAATGGCTCCTTAAAATATAGGCAAAAGACCCCATTAAGAAAATTACTTGCAATCAGAATATGTAAGGAACCATAAGTCGATAATAGAAAGACAACCAATTAGCTTAAAAATAGTGGGCAAAGTATTATAAAGGTTACTTCACCAAAGAAGATATAAAGAGAGCTAATAAGCACCTGAAAAGATGCTCACCATCATTAGTTATTACAGAAATGTAAATTAAAACCACCAGCCACTACGACACACCTACCAGGATGGTTCAAATTCAAACAACTGACAATAATAAGGGTTAGCAAGGATGTGGAGCAACCGGACTCATTCACTGCTGGGGGGAGTGGTACACGATATACCAGGTTGGAAATTCTTTTGGTCTTAAACCACAATTTACCACACAACCTAGCAGAGTTCCACCCCTACATATTTTACCCAAGAGAACTAGAAACACATTCAGTTCATGCCGAGACCTGCGTATGAATTTTCATTAACAGTCTTACTCATCATCATATCCAAAATATTAGAAGTAACACCAGTGGCTTCAACTGGTGAATGGATACAGGAACTGTGATGTCCTTATGATGGAATTCTACTCAGAAGTGACAAGGAACAAGCTACCAGTACATTAGCACGGTGACTCTCAAAAAGTCTTATGCTAAAGACCAGAGGCTACAGAATGTATGATTCCATTTATATTATATTCTAGAGAAGGCAAAACAAGGGACAGAAAACAGATCGGTGGTGGTTTGGGGGATGTCAGGAATGGATGGACTGCAGAGGACACAAGGAGCCCATTGGGGTCCTGGAGATAATTCTACATCTTGACATGGTGGTGGTTATGTAGCCGTGTACCTTCGTTAAAACTCACCAAGCTGCATATCTAAGAGTGAACTTGATGTTTGATAATACCACAGCGATTCTAATTTTTTAAAAAAGTTTCCTCAACTAAGTATTGTGAGGATATATGCAAATAGTGACCTTTAAAAATCACATACAAAAAATAATTGTCTTTCTTTTCTCTTTTCTCCAAATAGGCAACATTTCACACTCCTTTTAGTCACCTTGGCCAAACTCCAGAAGGATGTTCCTCTTATACTTTTCCGAAGATAATGGGCCCAGCCAAGGTAACTCTTGGAAGCCTTAAAAATAAGTTGGAATAAGTAACCTCTGGGGGCTCAGTGGGTTAAGCATCTGACTCTTGATATCAGCATAGGTCATGATCTCAGGGTCCTGGGATTGAGTCCCGTGTCAGGCCCCGCGCTCAGCAGGCATCTGCTTGAGGATTCTCTCTCTCCCTCTGCCCCACCCCCCTGACACTCCCTCTCTCTCTCAAATAAAGAAATAAATCTTTAAAAAAAAATAAGTAACCTCTGTTTGAAAGTAATTCTATTCTCTTCTTTTCCTTGATAATATAGACAGAAGAAAAGTGAGTTATTTGCTCCTGAACTCTAAAAGTTTCAAATATAGAAGAGCTAGGCTATGGGAATGTCTGGTATGAGGGAGAATGAAAAACTCTCCACGACTCCCCAGACTTGGATCCACTCTTGCTGCTGGGTGCCCGGTGCCTCGTCCTCTACTGCTGTGTGGCATGAGTCGTTAGAGGACCAGGCAGGGCTGGGCCAGCTCAGGGGCCCCACTTCGTATCTGTGTAGATGAGCAGCGCCCCCTGGAAGCCATAAGATGACATCTCGACTTGGAGAGTCATGGGAGGTACCAGCAGACGCAAGTCCTCTGTGGGGTTTATGCCTTCCAGAGCCACTCCCAGGCATGGCAGCCTCCTCGTCAGTAGGTTTAGCTGTGTGTTCAGGCTCCCAGAGAGATGCTGTGGCTGCCAAGGTCTGTCCCCGTGTCTATGGAAGCCTGGGTACCCAGGCCCAGGGTGCGTGACTCCACAGTGATCATGATGAGACCGAACAGCGGAGAGCCGGGGGTAGGGGAAGGCTTAGCCAATTCTTGGAGGTCTGAATGGGGTGGGGTTGGAATGGAGCTGTTTTCATGGACTGCTAGGTTTTCATTGCAAATATATGGTTTTTAAAGCTCATAATTCTGTCACATGCCCTGAGTCATTAGGACAGATTTTAACTTTGAAAAGTTGGCCAGAACCAACTCCAAGGCTTAGGGCATTTGACTGTGAAATAATATTTTTCCAGAAGCACAACTGGAAATATAGAAGATATCCGTTTATTGACCCCAGTTTTGTTAGAAACTGAAAATTAGTCCTTCCTCCCTTTTCTTTGGTCAGGTAGAACTAATTAGTAGTACCTGGGCAGGTAAAGAAAAGTGTCAGAGCTGGACCACTGCATAGAGTTTCCAAGGAAGGGAAGTTTGAAAGTTAGGATGTCTAAAGTTTGGTTGGCATTCACTGTAACCCGGGTTTTCCTTTTTTTTTTTTTTTTAGTTCTTTTTTCTTTTGTAATTGTCTGTAGTGTGTAAAACAGAAAATTCTAACTGTATGGGTTACTGGACCAGCATCTACCTCAGGTCCTTTCTTTCCTGGGCTCCCTGCTCTTACCTTCCCAGCACAGACACATACAGAAGCAAAAATACTTGCAAACCTTCCAGAGAGCCTGAGATGCCCTCAGCACAGTTTGTCAAGCTTGCCTATCGAGGTCTTCGGTTTCTCCCTTACCAAGAAGTGCTGGCAACCTCAAAAGACCTT
>JAPYYJ010002874.1:0-12217 GCA_028533885.1 Nasua narica | reverse complement strand
GGGGGAGCAGTCCGTGCAGGCGGAGAAGGCGGCCTGGGCTCTGCCAGTAACTAGACACATCGACTTGCGCAAGTCACCTGACCTTGCTGGGCCTCATTCTCCCGACCTGTAATAGGTCCGAGCTAGAATCCAGGGAATCTGAGCTTTCTGCTAGCTCTAACGCTTGAGGACTCCGCGTGTGCGGGCAAATCGTCTTTCTCTGTTTTCTTCACCAAAACCCTCATGCCTTCGGTATCCTGTTTCTGCTGGCTGGCTAACTAGTGGATTCGTACTTAGGTGTTTGACAATAAGCTCATGCTCTCAACTCCTCAACTGTATCATTACTGTTCTGTCGTGTGACCAGAGGAAGGAGAGTGGCCTTCAAGGCCGGGTGAAGGTCTGAATCCCGGCCGTGCCACCGGCTCTCAGCCCTGCTCTGCTGTAGGACCGCAGGCAACTTACCGGGCCTCAGGCGGCCTTCGTTACCTCGCGGGGAGGAAAGAATCACTGCTTCGTTTAGTAGTTGTGTTGATTAGATGAAGTAACATGGAAGATACCCTGGCACCAAGTAAATACTCAGCGAATGTGCCTGCCCCCCTTGAGAGGACTTCATCACGACCCAAAGGAACAGAGAGCGTGAGATGGGGATTGGGAAGCGAGAGGCTGACCAGGGTTGGACCCTTGGCATCCACAGGAAGGGACACAGGGGAGGGAAAAAGGAAGGCAGGCCGAGCTGCAGTAGTGTCAACAGACCGCTCAGCCGAGCTACAGGGGTTTTGAAGCAGGGCATGACCCTCCAGAGTTCTCTTGATTTGGGACAGGAGGCTCGGTTTTTAAAAAATTTACTTAGAGAGAGAGAGAGAGAGAGAGAGAGAGCAGGGGCAGGGATGGGGGGCTGGAGGGTGAGGAGCAGAGGGAGAGGGAGAAGCAGGCTCCCCACCGAGCAGACAGCAGGACATGGGGCTTCCCAGGACCCCGACATCATGACCTGAGTTGAAGGCAGATGCCTAACCGACTGAGCCAGCCAGGAACCCCAGGGCCGGGTCTTTATACTGCACACCAACCGGTCTTTGGACCTGAACTGCCCCTTGAAGGAGAGGTGACCTTGGTCAAGTTCATTTCTTTCAGTTCAGGCAATTCCTAGAAGGGGCGTATAGCCGTGGGCTCTTACTGTCAGTATTTCCGGCAGCTAGGGAAATAAATCCTTCTCTATTCTTTTCTTTCTTAAGATTTTATTTGTTTGAGAGAGAGAGAGCACGAGTGGAGGGAGGGGCAGAGGGAGAGGGAGAAGCAGACTCCCTGCTGAGCAGGGAACACCTCCCCTCCCAACGCAGGACTCGATCTCAGGACACTGAGATCATGACCTGAGCCAAAGGCAGATGCCTAACAGACTGAGCCCCGCCACGTGCCCCTAAATCCTTCATTTCTGAAGGGACCCGAGTATCTACCATGTGGAGTTAGTCCGTTGGACTCCTGTCCAATTAAGTAGGTGACTGACTCCCTGGGGGGATAAGGCCAGTCCTGTCACAACACATCGAATTTCTCAGAGGCAACCACCTTCCAGTGGCCGGGGAGAGCCGCACGGCACTCCCTGTGCTCGCCAGTCTAATGGCAGCACACACCGGCACGCGACTGGGGGGAAGACGAGAAGCTGCTTTTAAATACCCCTCCAAGGCAGGAAGTCACTCACAGGTGTCCCAGAAGGACTTGTCTGACTCTTTTCAAAGCTTGATGGTCATTCTTCCCTTTTGCTTATGGAGATTCTGAGGGTAGGACGGAACGCTTATGGAGAATGTGGTATTTTCGCAAGATGGTCCTTTCTTTATTTGCCTTTTTTTGAGTCTTTCCTATAAGTTATTGGGGAATGTTTTGCAGAGTGCGGTCCTCTGGGAGCTCCTTCCACCAGCCCCAAGCCCTTGCAGAGAGCACACCACATGGGGGTCACGTCAGTCTCCCTGAAACAGCACTGCTGGAGACTTCCGGTGCTGCTGTCTCTGACCACATCCGAAGACTAGGACAAGCCAGTTGAGACATCATGCAAACACGGGGAGATACTGCAGAACCCCAGGGAAGGAATGCTTTGGAAAGAGGAGAAAAGACATTTGGTCCTTTCTAGTAACTTTTTCCTGCCCACCAAGAGCTGTGTGCTACCATAGCGCTTTTGCCAGAATTACCTTCAATAACCCTATGTGGCATTTAAGCCCCACTTACATTATCCAGTTGTCTCTGTTAACCTTTTATGTGTTAATGTTTTGTCCCCCCCCCCCACTAGAATGTGAGTATCCTGAGGGCCGGGAACAGTTACAGTTGTGTTTTCCATAATAGCTACTACCATGGTTTTTGGCTCATCTTAAATATTTAAGAAACATCAGTTGCCTGAGGGGAGTTAACAAGAAAGATGTTATTTATTTTGGGGGGGAGACAGAGGGAGAGGAGATCATGACAACAGATACTATTTTGAAGCCAGCCCTTCAAGACATGTGAAGTTCTGTTGGAAGGACCTTCCTTCTGGAAGGACCAGAAAACGACCCAAAGACTGGTAGAACATTCTCCACAGCTAAATGTAGAGAAGAGGCCACATCCAAGAGGGTAGGAAGGGCGGAGACGCGGTCAGGAGCCAAAGAGACCCGCAGAGCTATCCTCGGGAGGGAGGAGGGAGGGACGCTCTGGGCACAGAGAGGGGAGACTGGAGACCCCACCCCAGGCACGGGGGACCCTCGCTGGGAAGACAAGGCAGCATGGCTGACAGTGAGGCTCTTACAGGAAAACATATATACCCAGTGTTTGCTGAAATGGTCCTTACTTGGCTTAAATGGTGGAAACTTAACATAGGTAGACATCCGCACTGTCTCCACATCTTGTGCACATCAAAGGGTTTTTCAGGGGCTTCTGTCTGCCTACCGCGTGCGCTGGTTCACGGGGTCGCACCACAGCACTGGACTAGGAGATAAGGGATCCATTAGTCACTTGTCAAACGCGCGGGCAGGACTGGATCAGGCATTCTTCAGCTCGAGTACATGAATCACGGAGAGCCTCAGGCTCTGTGGATCCTGGGGAGCCACCAACCACATTCTGCCTATTAGTATATCCATTTTTCTGGGGATGGAGTCTTAGATTCTCAAAAGGTCCAGAACCCCTTTAAACCCCTCCAGGGCTTAAAAATTTATAGACTGGATCATCGCAAAGGCTTCCTCCAGCTCCAAGGTTCTCAAGAAAACCAATAGCCCGGCTCCTTCTGGAGTCCAACCTGAACGGGGGTCATGGGCTTCACTTGGTTTTCGGAAGCCACAGGCACGCGCTCCCTCCACACCACCTGCTCCTTCCCTGACAAAGCAGGCCCGGTTGTGCACCATCCTTCACTTCGTACAAACAAGACTGGATTTCCCCAGACAGTATGATTGAACTTGTTTTAATGCAGTCTGCTATAAAAATGGATGAAGACTTCCGCATGGTACATTTGGCTTTACAAATGAGAATGACTAGTTAATGCTTGCGGTATGCGTTGCATATCCATTAGCATCTGTTGACTAGTAATCTAGTGTCCACGACGTGGGTTAGTACCAAAATTGTGACTCATGGAACTTTTACTTAGCACACACACACACACGATCTACAGCAAACTTAAATACTAATCTAGAATACCTAGCTGGATTATTGGATCCATTGCAAGATTGTGCTTATTTATCTTAGAAGATAGGCAACTAGCAAAAATACACATTTCTTTTGCATTTCCCCACCCCCATATTACACTGTAAAAGAAATACATTATTCAGTGCACTTCCTAAGAAATAAACTTCCTTATAGTATCTCTCTCTCTATATATATATCTATGCCGAAACAAAGGAAGAGCACAATGCAGCTTTTAAGATTACCATTTAAAGCAAGAGAGGTAATAACACTCTGGGACTGAGGCCCTCTCCTGTTTAGGAAGTTCGGCAATTTTATCGCTTCATTTGGCCGCGTGTGGGAATGAGGTTTAACGCATGATTGCTCTGGGCAGCTTAAAAGATACCCCATTCATCACTTGGTAGACACTGTGGGGCACAAGGAGCATTTCAATTTTTGATGTATTGGCCTTAATCAAACCGTAAGTCGTGGAGGCACCAATTGTGAGTTATACATTGATTTCCATCACTGGCCTGTCCCCATCAATTCGTATTGGATTAAGAGGAAGGAGATTTAAATTATAGCAGGAGACCAGGGCTGCTGGGTAGATGTTGGCTAGGAAGAATGTATGCGAGGACACCAGGGCCTCTCCCTCACTGTGGACACCAAGTCCTATAACCACCTTGTCTGAGCTAGGTGACAGTCCTGTTTGGAAGACGGGGATCGTCCCTATATTCAGTGGCCACCGTCAGCCGTACTAGACGACACGCTGGAAAGAGGGGAGGTGTCTGTCCTCACAAACTCACAATGATGGCAATGATGGACGCTTCTAGAATGAAAGAGCTTGCAACTTGGCAGCCCGTGAGCTGAACCCAGCTGCGGAAGTGTTTAAGCAGCAGTTTCAAATTGTTTTTGAGTCTGTTTTGATATTTAGAAGTGAGAATGTTTCTCTGAAAAATGTGGCTTTCACAACAATTTGAGGAGCCGGTAACCCTGATCTAGCACCATTGCACGGCATCGAGCAGCTGGCCCTCGCCCTTCGGGGGGGCTCGGGCACCTCCGTTTGCTACGGCTTCCCCCGTGCGCAGCTGACTTACAGCACTTGATGGAGGGACCTGTTTCGCTCTTTCATACGGCCAGTTGAGTTTTGTGGTTTGGCTGTGGAGTTTTAGGATGCTGAAGGCCTGACTTCATCTGGAATTCCCGCTAACCCTCCCCCCCACATCCCTGTGGACAAGATTCCTCCTTTTGACCGACTGCGTCCCAGGCACATCGAGTTGCTCTGTTAGGTAATCTTAATGTGCATTTCTACTCGCCCTTTATGCTATATTGCAAACTCCAAAGAGATAATCACACTAATATTTATGGGTTTAAGTGTGTGTATGTCAGACACGTAAAAGGCTGTGTTTCTATACAGATCTGTGTATACTTCCATTCAGGGAAAAGTTAATTTGGTTCCACAGTTATAGACACCAAGTGCTGGCAGCCTGGACAGTAAGTGTAACAATTTGGTAAAACCTAATTCTGACTTAGAATGTTACAAAGACCATGAATTTTAAGTTATTGCTCTTTGATTACATAATAAAGACCTCATTCTGTTGCAAAACTTTTTTTTTTTATACAGAGTGAGTAACCATTTCCTATTCAAGTAATAGTAATCGGAATCAGAAGTTCCTTACACAACAGTAGATGCCTGAAGACATTTTTTGAATGGAGATGTGATGGGACTTAATTTTTCAGAAGTACGAGAAAAGTCAGCACCCCAGCTGCTTCCAGCTCAGGGGGGATTCTCAAGGGCTCTAGAAAGCTCGGCCAGGCTCGGTGGCGAGGTCACACCCACCTCTCGGATTCCCGTTCTACGGACGCAGCCTGGTTTCTGAACACAAAGCTTCTATTAAAAACGGTCAAACAGGATTAAAAGCAGTGTTGGTTTTTAACATTCAGGATTCACGGAGGATCTCATTTTCTGCAATCAGATGATCCACTCTGTGTTTTCGCTGCAGAATCACATTCGTGTGGCAGTCTTATCTCAGGCACTTTTGAAACATGTTCATCTGGAATAAAAATCTGCATGAGCCACTTCTGCGTAATTCACAATGAGTGTTGAGTGATTCCAGTCCCCAAAGAGATAGCAAATCACCGCCCGGTCCCCTGTTAGCCTTCTCCATCACAACGGGACGGTGACTGCTCAGCTCGAGACGTCTTTGAAGTGCCCTTCTAGCTTTAGTACAAAGGTCTGAGGCATAAAAATCCAAAGGACTCAGTTTCTACTTAAAAAAATACAAAAAGGCGAAAGACACTAAATGGACTCTACAGATGGTTCCAGCTACTATCAAAATAAATAACATGATCTGACTCAACGGTTGGACTCTGAGCTCTTGGACGAAATCTGGTGGAATGTCAGCCGTGGAGACTCCCTCGAGGGACTAGCTACTGGTAGGCAGGAGTATCTCCACGTCCTTGCCATTAGCTACGACAGCCGGGGAAGAGCAGCTGACGGCTAGGTCTTCCGTAGTGGCCAAAGAGGAGGCCTGGGAATGAGTTTTGGTCAGTGGAGTGGTAGTGGATGGAGAAGGGGTGAGGCCAGGTTTTTTGGGCGGGATGGGTGGAGGGTTTCCTCTCTCAGCTCTGGGGATGGTGGGGGACTTGATCCCCGGAGACAGAGGGCTCAGAGGACTGGACACTTTCCCTGGAGTAGGGGAATGGCTGGCGTCGCCTCTCGGGCTGGCGGTGTTGGCCAGATTCCGATAGTCTGTGCCAAAGGGAGAGCTGTTGGGGGAGACAGGCTTGATGGGCCCTTGCTGGCTAGTGAATCTGGAGAGCACCTGAGTGACGGTGTTGCGGGCCAGCTGCTTGGCGGCAGAGTTGTCCATGAGGGTGGGAGACAGGTCCCTGGATGGGGGGCTCTGCACACCGCTGGCCTGTTGGTCCTGATCCGCTTGGGACTGAAATTTGTGCCGGGCTGCATGGAACCGCTGGTTGATCCCCACTTGGTAGGATGACTGGTAGCCGGGGCTGCTGGCTGAGGACCCCAGCAGGCGCTTAGTTAGCACTGGGGAGGAGCAAGGAGAGGACGTGAGAGAGGAGGAGGCCGTGCTGCTGGGAGACAGCGAGCCCCCGCCGGACGGGAGGAGAGCCGGTGCTGGGCCAGGGGTCTCGGTTCCCACGGGACACCCGCCGTTCTCCACCGCTTTCTCCTGGGCCGACCCCACCGCCCTCTCCCGTGGAGGCACTTGGTTTTCCACGCTGCTGCCTGCCGCCGGCTCCCTGGCAGTCTGCATGTCGGGCTCAAAATGGCCGTTGGTTTTTGCGTACGCCTGAGCAGGGGCGCTGGGAGCAGGCAGCCCGGGGGCTGTCCCCTTGGCCGCGCTGCTCCCGTGGGTTCTTTCCGCCTGCGGGCCGTCGGTCTGGCAGAGCACAGACACCAGCACGGGGGGCTCGGTCGCCGTGCCTTTAGACACGGTCACCGGCTTCCTCGCCGGCTCAGCAGCGCTACTGTGCTGGTGAGAAGCCTCCAGATCCTTCACGATCTTCTTCAAACCCTCCATCTCCTCCTTCAGGGTCCGGGTGCGGTTCTCTTCTCGGTTCAGTTTTGCTCGCAGTTGTTCTCGCTCGATGTCGAACTCGGACAGCTGCTTCTCCACCTGGGCTTCCGTCTGCAGGCCCCGCTTCCTCTCCGCCGCCAGCTCTTCCTCCAGTTTACTCACCCGGCTCTTCTCCTTCTCCAGCCTCAGGCTCAGCTCGCCCGCCTTCTGGCCCTCCTCGGCCGCCTTGCTGGTGGCTTTCTTGCACTCGAGCACCAGCATGGACGACAGCTGCTTGTGGCGGGAGCGCTCCTCCTCCAGCTGGCTGGACAGCTTCTTCTGCTCCTTCTCAAACTTCTTCACTTGCGACTTCTCAAATTCCAGCTGGAAGAGAAGGCCGGCGGACAGCCCGATTAGGACAAGACAACAAAGGGATGGGCCGCAGGTGCGCGCCAGGGTCTGCTCCCGCCCTGGGGAGTGAGGGCGCACGTCCAGCTCTTACGCGGCGGGAGTCCGGACCATCATTTGTGTTTTAGGTCCGGGGGACGGGGGGGTCAGAAGATCAGAACTGGTCAGGACTGGTAACACAAAGCCACACACACATCAGGTTTTGTGACGAAGGCTGAGGAAAACAAAACTGGGCATTTTATTTAACTCCAGGACAGTTAATGTAGTGTCCCGTTGGTTTCACGTGTGCAATACAGGGCTCTCATCGTCTAAGTGTACTCTTAAGGAAACAAAACTTTTAAAGTTTCGGTAATGATTCTTTTTGGTCTTATGGGGCGCCTGGGTGGCTCAGTGGGTTAAGCCTCTGCCTCTGGCTCAGGTTATGATCTCAGGGTCCTGGGATCGAGCCCCGCATCGGGCTCACTGCTCAGCAGGGAGCCTGCTTCCCTCTCTCTCTCTGCCTGCCTCTCTGCCTGCTTGTGATTTCTCTCTCTTTGTCAAATAAATAATTAAAATCTTTAAAAACAAATAGTTGCATTTAAACTGTACTTTTGAGGAAAAATGTAAAATAAGATGAAACCAGAGAGGGAGACAAACCCTGAGAGACTTAACCATAGGAAATAAACTGAGGGTTGCTGAAGGGGGTCGGCGGGGGGGCGGTGCCTGTGATGTGATGAGCACTGGGTGTTATACAACACTGATGAATCACGGACCGCTACCCCCAAAACTAGTAATAATTATAAGGTAATTAATTGAATTTAAATAAAAAAAAAATAAATAAATGGCAATTTTTACACAAATGCACTCTATTTTAAGTATTATTTCCACCCTATTTAAGGCACAGAAACTCTGAGCAAGAGGGAAAGCATTGATGGAACCCTGTTAGTCAATGTTTTTCAAACTCATTAAAGAGACTCAATGGATGAGGAAACCGGTCTCATAAGCCACGATCAAAGTTTAAAAAAGAATGAATGGCAGTAAGGGTTATATATAAATTCACGAGATTTTTGCTTCAGACAGGTGTTTATGTCTATATGTTGGGATGTACAATGTATTTGTTACTGGATTCCGAAGTCAAAATGCTTGAGAGTTCGAAGCCAGTGTTCCCAAAGTATGTTCATTCTACGGGATGACAGTCCCACAGCCAGTGAGTTATGTCAAAAAAAGATTCTATGGGGGCGCCTGGGTGGCTCAGTTGGTTGAACAACTGCCTTCGGCTCAGGTCATGATCCTTGAGTTCCGGGATCGAGTCCCACATCGGGCTCCCAGCTCCGCGGGGAGTCTGCTTCTTCCTCTAACCTTCTCTCCTCTCATGCTCTCTCTCACTTTCTCTGTCTCTCAAATAAATAAATAAAATCTTTAAAAAAAAAAAAGATTCTATGAAAACATAGATTTGCTAAACTCAGAATACCATCTTGTCCTTAAGACTCATAATGTGCTTTTCTGTGCTAAAGGGTCTAAGAAACTAGAAACCTATTTAACTTTGTTTAATCTAGTAATTCCCAAATTTATCTGACTACAAAGCGCTTTGTTTTTGAGTAGTGCTAATTTACACCCTGCAGAACAATCTGAGAGACACTATTCCAGCCCCACGGTGCTGTGGGCCCCTCCACCACTACCTGCTGAGTCAGCCGCTCTCTCTCTTTCTCCAGCATGTAGGTGACGTCATCTCCTTCCGCTGTGTCCTGTGCATGCCTCTGCCTTTCCTCCTCAAGGTCCAGGATCACCTTGAAAAGAATTAAAGAAACAAAAATTCCAAAAAGCAAGAAAACACACTTGTAATACAACACAATTAAGTACTGAGCGCCGATCTAAGCACCTAAGATAGTTCCAGGGATCAATCCATCCATCCCAGTCAGGGCCATCAGGGATCACGTTATCCAGCAGGGCGAAAGATATGCAAGCTATGTGCTAGAAAATGGTAAGATCAAGGCTTTATTTCAGGATGCACAAAACGGCGAGTAAATAGAAGAGAGCAACTAATGAGCTCTAGGGATTGAGAAGGTTTCGGAGAATTAATAGGTCCCGGAACTGCAGGCAGTTGGCTCAGACTAGGGGGTGGGGGTAGGTGACACAGTGAGACAGGACCGCGGAGAGCTGAAAGCGGAGATCCTCCGGTCAAGCTCCTATCACTGTGCCCCGCTTAGTTAGTAATACACATTTTGTACAGAGTTAGCTGAGAGGACAGACTCTTGAACTCAGACTGCACGTAAAAAGCCGCAACACTTGGGATCCTTCCTACATGGAGATTTTTCAGAAGGCCTTTTAATTCATCTGCCACCTCATTCCACTTATCCTGGCACCAAAGGATTAAGCCCAATTTAAAGGCAAATAGTGTACACATTTAAAGAGACATTTCCCACACAATCCCATCTATAAATACTGCATGAGATTGTGAAGGACCAGGGATATCCAGGGATATCTAGCAGCTTCTGCTCCTGCTTCCCTGCTGTCCTCCCAATGACCATTTCTCAGTGTTTCTCTACACAAATAATTTTTTTTTTTTTATACTAACAATTTTCTTGAATGGAGAGAGAAAAGTTTCCAGGACATGAAACCCAAAATGTTTTCATTTTCAAAAACGAAAACATCTTGGTGTTCTTCCTTCTGGTTTAAAAAAAAAAAAAAAAGCCTAACTTGGGGCACCTGGCTGGCTCAGTCATTAGAGCATGGGAATCCTGATCTCAGGTTGTGAGTTCGAGCTCCACACAGGGTGTAGAGATTACTTAATAAAATCCTAAAAAACAAAACTAAACTAAAAAACCCAGCCTTAACTTTTCAATTTAACAGAAAAACAAATTTTGGCTAATGGTGGTCAATCATATCCTCTCCTTTTTGGAGAGCCTTCTAAAATTACAGAAATGGAATGAAAAGATAAAAACCCTCAAAGAGATTGTAGCGCACAAGAAATGTTAATAACATCTGAAGAGGGCAGGAGGCAAGAGGCGTGGTAGCTACTTTGGTATGGAGGAGGAAGCCGCTTCGCGTCCTGCAGGGCCCCAAAGAGATCTGGAACCTGGAGGTGGCAGGTGCTGCAGAGGAGAGGTGAGATGTGGGGTAGGAAACGAGGGCACTGAATCAAAATCTATATTTTCCAGAAGGTATCTGTCCCCTCAGCCCGATTCCTGTACATAGAATGTTAGGCATCCACTGCCCAGAAACAAGGCAGATGTTTACCCTCAGAAGAAACAGAATGTGGCAGGCTGAGGGTCTGGGAATACCAGAGAATGAGGGTCCGGAAAGGGCGCTGTGTCTGTTTTGGGAAGGTGACAGGGTGGAATGGAAGGCAGGGTGTAAGATAATTATATCTTTAATGAGAAGAAGCAATATAAGTGTCAAGAATCGATAAGCGGGGGAATAGTATACCATTTAGAAATACGGAATTTAGCTACCAAAATAAATGATCCAAAGAAAAAAGTGATTGTCTCTGAATATGGAGAAAGGAATCGGGAGAGGTGGACTAGGGAACTCCGGGTTTCCTAATGAGCAGGGTAAGCGTGTAATTTTCGGTTCAAACCGCAACACTTCTGAGAGTCAAGGGGGTATTCTTAATGACTATACCGAGGCGACAGACATCAACTGGGACTCTCTTGGGCAAACTAGGACAATAAACACCCTAATTATAAGCCTCTAGGCACTGTTTGATTTGTAACAAAGTCAGGGTTTTACTTTGATAAAACACAGGGAGTTGGTTTAAAAATATGTAACACTGAAAGAATCTTACAACTAGAATCTAGTATTAAAGAATTTTGGATTATTTTTCATTTCTTCCTCTCCTAGTCACTGAGAGCCACAAATTGTCCCAATACTACACCTTTCGTGGGTATGACAGCCAGCCAACCCTTCAGGGTGGCTCAGCTGCTTCATGGAGGAAGGGGGAAAATGGCCTAGTAAACAAGCAGGCTGTGAAGACTTTCTTAAGAGGATTACGTAAAAGGCCCCCAAATTCAGGCAACTAACTCAGACCTGACACATTTGAAATTGGGCATCAATGTCTTTAGATTCCTTCATTCTAGACCAGAGGTTAAACTCTTCTAGGTCTTGGACAACTCTGCGAATTCAACTAAAGATATGGGAAAACATTCACGTTCTATAAAAACATATGGACTTTTGGCATTCTGTGTATTTTCTGCGGGGATCATGGAACATCTGAGGCCCGTCCATGGTTAAGAATCTCCACCTTGGGGGCGCCTGGGTGGCTCAGTTGGTTGAACAACTGCCTTCGGTTCAGGTCATGATCTCGGAGTCCCCGGATCAAGTCCCGCATCGGACTCCCAGCTCCATGGGGAGTCTGCTTCTCCCTCTGACCTTCTCCCCTCTCATGTTCTCTCTCACTCTCTCTCTCTTAAATAAATAAAAAAAATCTTTTAAAATTAAAAAACAACAAAAAAAGAATCTCCACCCTGGCCTTTCATTTGGACACTGGGAAGAGTGAGAAAAATGACGGGCAAGACCTGTGGCTGAGCAATCCGTCAGGTGTGTTTTAAGCAGACAGATGGCTCTCTGACGCAGGTAAACATAAAAGTAAACTAAAGTTCATCAGTTTGCAGCTGCTAACCCAACTTCTCAGAATAAAATGCTTCCTACTTCATGTGTTGATGTCTCCCTTGCTGGTATCAAGCTAAACGAACAGTTTTAGAAAATGTAGATTCTAGCCAAGC
>JAPYYJ010002873.1:0-12218 GCA_028533885.1 Nasua narica | reverse complement strand
CTGGAAGGGGTGCCTATTACCTTGGGGCCATACTGTGTCTCCCAACTGTGTAAGGTTAGGAATCAAGGGCCACGTGGGCCACCAAACTGACCTAAAGCAACATCTAACCCCCCACATCTACTCTGCTAACTTCTTGGTGAGTGTGTTGAGGTCGAGCCCATCTCAGGCTTACCCACAAAATGCGAGGGGAAAGGTTTACTTCTCAGGCTGCTGTGACAAACAAATACTAGAGCGTAAAGGCTTGGAAAAGCACTGATCTAGCAGCTTCCTTTCTTGTAGCTGTGTTACTGTTGGTCTTGTAATTATCATTAGTCATTCCACTTTGCACCAAAATTTCCCAATTCTCATTAAAGCACACATACAGACTATGTCTAAGAATATACCCGTACAACCTGGACATAACTGAGGAAGAGTGAGAAATTAGAAAATACAACCCACGGAAAAACAAGAGCAATGACCAGGCAGCATCATTGATCTATGGGCCCCAGCCCAGATTTACAACATCGAAAAAGAAGTATGAACAGGTCTGCACGGTGTCTCTGGAAGCTGAGACGGGAGCATGCTTTACGCTGAAGCACAAGGCACAGTTCCTCCAGCCGAGGACCCAGTAGCTTTCCCAGGCTGGACACTCAGACAGCTTCAGCCCTGCGCATCCCAGGCAAACTTCTTACCTGCGGCATGACGTGGACCAGTGGGTAAGCAAACGGGGGGGCTGCGGCGCCCAGAAACCAAGGCCCAGCTCCCATCGCTGCCTCCCTGCTGAGCTGCAGCAGTCGCAGCCTCCCAGCCTCCCGACATGAGAGATCTCTCTACAAGTAAAGACTCTTCAGAAACAGAGCAAAAAACTGCAATCACTCTGGTCTAGCAAGTATGTGGGAACACAGTATTGACTCTTTAAAACGTACGGTACTTGATACTTAAGTAGAGTTTTGGCCAAGGGTCCTCAAAATCCACACATCGTTGATTTTCCCCCAACGCTCGGCATCTGTTAACGGAGGCCCAGTAAGGGAAGCTGTGGAGGCAGCCACCGCTACGGCGAGACTTGGCCATTTGCCCACAGTCTTCTCAAGACCCAGAGAATGGGAAAGGGAATCACTTTGACTTCTCATATTTGATGAACTGGTCTTGCCTTTAAAAGAATAGCTTCGACTGCTCCTACAAATCCACCCGCGGTGGGGGTAGGAGGGGAGTCAGGTGCAGAGTGAGTCACGGGCTGGGGGGTCATGGAGGCGGGAACCCCACATCGAGCTCTGGAGCCGAGGCCGCCCAGTCCTTGGTCCAGCAGTGCAGGTGGAGAGGATGAGAGCACATGAGACGTAGGGGAGGTGGGGAGGATGGGATCAGTGAATGGAGCGTGGTGAAGGGAGCTGGGGTGCTCTCCAGACCCAGTACTGGGTTTTACCTTCCTTCTCTTGGATGCAAAGGCTCCTCACTTCTTTGGACTAATATGCATTCTCTTTCCCTTCTTTAGATCCAAAAGAATCTGGTCTTTGGATCTCCTTTTCTGCTTCTGATGTTCTCAATGGATTCTTTCCTGGCTCCCAACTGTGTTCTTGAGATGACGTAATATCTTAAAATTCATTTGTTATTTGTGATTTTACAAAAGCCCAGGAAGTGATAATAGGATTTGGATGAGCTTCTGGCCTCTGAAGACTAGAATTCTAGAAAAACCGGAAGACGTGGACTGAACTCATTCGAGCAGACACTGGGTCTGGGGTGGAGGCCTATGATGAATTGGGTTATTAGTGAAACAGACCCCCAGGAAGAGAGGCGAGAGCAGGAAGCATTAGGAATGTGGGGAGAGGAGGCCCAGAGGGATTTCTGGGGACTAGACGAAGGCATTAATCAACCTTGCGGGTGGACTTTCTTTGCAGACATTTTGAAGGAAACAGCTTGATTTGGGGAAAGAAGGTAGGTATTGAATTCTATCTGGTAAACCTTAAGGACTGTGCTTCCCCAGGCTGAGTCACCACTCCCTTCTCAGCTGTTACTCCCCTACCCTGCCTGGAGGGACTTGAAAAGCCGGATGGTGAATGTTCCCCAACACCTTCCCCACTCTGCTGCTGGTAGATAGATGGCCACGCAGAGGCCCAGGTTATGGATTTGCAGCTCATGCTTTATGGGCTGGAAGAGACCATTTTTGATCACTGCAAAGACAGGAACAGTCTTTCTTTAAGACGGATGTCCCAGCCACCGTGGCTGTGAAAACTTCAAGGTCACTGGAGGAAATTCTGGACAGCATTTGTGATGTCAGCAAGAACGGCGACCTGAACAAATCACCCACCGTGGAAGAAATATGTGAGTGTGTGGTTTAGTGGACAGAGCCCGGGGCCCAAGAGGACCCCTGCATGCAGGTTTATCATCTGCCCACAGGTGAGGGGATGCTTTCTCCTTCCTCCCCTGTGATGCTGCCATGGGGAGATTCAGGTTGGAATCTGTAATGTGATCTGTGTCCTTACAGATGTCTGGCATTTTATCAAAACAACACAACTGTCCTTGTTATACATCAATAGCTTCATTTTTAAAGGGCCTATGGTTTTGTCAAACAATAGAAACTATTCAATCCAAAGTCAAGAATAATGCTGCCGGGGGCGCCTGGGTGGCTCAGTTGGTTGAGCAACTGCCTTCGGCTCAGGTCATGATCCCGGAGTCCCGGGATCGAGTCCCACATCGGACCCCCAGCTCCATGGGGAGTCCGCTTCTCACTCTGACCTTCTCCCTTCTCATGCTCTCTCTCACTCTCTCTCTGTTTCCTAATAAATAAATAAAATCTTAAAAAAAAAAAAAAGAATAATGCTGCGGTCCCCGAAAATTAAGAACACCGCACCTTATTCCATTAAGATCGACAACCAAAAAACCCAAACAATACCGAACCCTGGGATCGTGAGAGGAAATCGGACCAACAGGAATGAGAGAGAGAAAGCTGGGAGAGGGGGATGCTCTGTGTGGACCTCCCAGTGGGAGAGGGCTGGCATCCACCGAGCTCCGTGCCGAACCCTTCCTTGCTGGGACGGCACAGCCCTGCGCCTTGAACTTCAGTGAGGCCATGGGCGTTGTTCTGGCCAAGACAACAGGAGTGAAACAACAGCTGGCCCTTCTGGGTCTTGTCCCTGAAATCTCCTGGGAGGTAGATACTCTCTCCTGTCTTCTCTCTTCTCCTTTGATGCTGGGCCGAACGCAAAGGACCCAGTGGATGGCCCAGAGGCTCCAGGAGATGAAGAAGCCACTAGAACGATGGAGGAATGAATGATTGAGAATAACGTCCCCCTGCGCTTTGTGTATGACATGGATTTGTGAAGCCAGGATCACAGTTTATCACGACAGGAAGGAGCTCGCACTGCACATGGAGTGGCTGGTGGTTCTCTAGCAGATACCATGGGCCAGGAGCTTAAGACCAACCAGAAAGGGTTTTGGGGGTGCTGCTGTGACTGGAGAAGGCTGCCTGGAAACCAAGTCTGACCTGGCCATTTTCAGGATCCTCTTCATGTTCACTGCTCCCATGGGCTGTCTCACCTCTGCCCCTGCTCCACCGGGAGCACCTTCCCGTCCACACCAGTGCCACGGCCGCCGCCAGTGCCCACATGACCACCTCCCTGCTCCCCAGCACCAGGCTGCCGCCGCCATCACTGCCCTTGGCCCCCTGACAGTAGTTGCCTTCTCTATACCAAACCTGCTACTACCCCGACCGTCACCACCACCCCTCACTGAGCTGCACTGTGGCATTCAGACCCTTGTGCAGTCCACCACCCTTGAACCTGGGCTGGCCTGGGACTTGCTCTTGACCCACAGAGTTTGGCGAAATGGACTTCGTGTGACTTCTGAGGCTGGGGCACAGGAGTCTTTCCAGCTCGAATCTTTTGAAACATTTGCTCTCAGGATGCTCTCTTGTGGGACCGAACCGCCGTGCTGGGCAGAGCCACACGGAGAGGCCAGGTGTAGGCTGAGCATCTGGCATCAACTCCAGGCGTGGGCGTGAACGACCACGTACGACCAGCTCTGTCGAGTCTTCAGATGAAGCCCAAACGGACGCCCGACGGCAACACCCCGAGGTACTTGAAGGAGAACCTGCCGGCTGAGCCCGTGAACCCTCTGAACCATGAGACGGAACAATCTGTTGTTTTAAGCCACTGGGGCGGTTCGTTTGACGGCCCCAGATAATAGAAACCACCACCGCACCACCGTGGCCACTCACGGCCCGGCCACCCTCTCCCCTCCAGAACCACGGCGGCCATCGTGGCTTCCTCCCTGCCCAGCCCCGCCGGGCTCTCCCGGGGCTGGCACGGCGCCGGGTGCTCTGTTGCCCCTCACATGAGGGTCGGGACAGCCCTGGGGACTGAAGGGCCCTCTCTACAGAGCAGACACGGGAGGCTCCGAAGGTCCACTGGGCTGCGACGGTCGTCCAGCTCCCCTGTGGCAGAGCCGGGGTCAGAGCGTCTCCTCGCGCCCCTACCTCGTGGCTGTTTGTGGTTTCATCGCACCGCCTCCAGAATCACTTTCTTAGCGTTAGTGCCACTTAAAAATACGCTTCAAAGGAAGGAGATTTTTGAATTTGTCTGTTCAAGGGCAAAAACTGAAAGAGGCACTCGTTATCGTTCTTGGTTATTTTACGTAAGTCAGCGCGCTCCTGGACTGACACTTCGAGACCGGAAAGCTACAATCAACGTGTGGCAAGAAGGATGCTCGCCGAGAGAGACACCACCACCGTGGGGCCAAGGCACCTCACCCTAATCCACCTGTCGAAAGGAAAATTAGCACCCGCAATGACTCTCATCACCTTCAGGGCCCCAAGTGATAATTCCTGTGCAGTTTCCTTCTGTCCTGGGTAACAAGAACGATGTCACAATGGGACAGACGGACACGCTTCGCTCTTAGGACCTGGTCGTTTGTATTTACGGCCCAGGCTCTGCCCCCGACCCGGAGGCCCCTCCAGCATAGGGGCTCTTCCTCTGCCACCGTCTGGAGAGGGCTGCGTTCCCGGGGTGCCCACGCCGGCGCCCCACGCCTGATGCCACACGCCGGCCCACCCTCCGTCACCCCGCACGGGGAGGGGCCACGGGTACTTGCCGAATCTCGAAGCATAGTCTGGTCTGGGAACCAAAATAATTTTTTCGTAGACTTTGCAAAAAGATTGAAGTTCAGCATCGAAAGGGCGCTGCGTTGTCCCCACAATCAGAATCCTGTCGTCCGGTTTCAGGAGTCTCAGGATTTTTGGAAGCTGTTTTTTGAGGCGTTTAGGCTCGAGCTGGGAGAAAGAGGGAGAAGGGGAAAATGAGCCCACGTGCGGAAAAAAGAACTGCGGACGGACGAACAGTTACTCTGGGAATGCCGGGCGGCGCACGTTTATCACTGAGAACCTCAACGCTCGGCCAGCGGCGATTCTCAGGGCTCACCCTGGTCTGGGGGTTCGAACGGCAGGCTCTTCCTTCCCTCCACCTCCGGCGTTCGGATTTGGAAAAGGGGAAGGAAGGAAGGAAAGAAGGAAGCTCCTGATGAATCTCTCCAGCACCTCGACCCTCGGGAGGGGAAGCAGGGCGGGTTTCCCAGCCAAAGGAAGCTGGCCAGAGCGAGGGCTTGGTGGTGGCGGTCCGCGTCCCCCTGAATGGTTCAGACGGCGACCCCAAGGCCGCCTGTGCTGCCGGCCCTGACCGCGAGCCTCCGAAGGTCTGGATCTCGTGTCTGAAAAGCACCCGGTTACAAACGGCTGTGACGCTTCTCTCTCTGAAGCAGTTTGGAAATAGTCTGAACCTGAATTATTTGAGTCAAGTCTCAACACTAATGAGGGAGAGGAGCAAGATGCGAGGTACCCCAGGCAGGATGACTTCCAGCCCGTGGGGGTCAGATTTGGCCACGCTGCCATGGCAACGCGCCAGCTTTCAATGAGCCTCCAGTGGCACAGCCGCGTGAGGAGGAAGCGTGGGGGAGAGGAGGACGGTTGCGGTGATGGAGACGGAGAAAGCCTCGGCAGAGGGGCCCCAAGTGCTCTCGGCTGTTTTGGCTCCTGCCTGGCTCGGGGGTGATTGGGCCAATTAGCATCTGAGCGTTGAGCAGGAGTGACAGAAGCCAGCGCATGGTCTTCCTGGAGCAGAGCGTCCCCATGTGTCCCTGCACAGCCCAGCCCGGGGACAGCCCTGCAGGCAGGAAGGGCCCGTGGCCCCTGGGGGAGAGCGGGTGTTTAACAGACCCCACGCTCAGGAATTACAGTGAGTGGCAGGGAACTGGGGCCACAGCGCGTGGGTGCGGCGACAGCGCTGGGGACGGTTTGCAGGGCCCCTGGGACAGGGATGCGCACGTGCTGTGATACCCTGCTCCGTGGGAGGCCCTGGGTGGGCCCAGCAGAGCTGGGAGTCGGAGCTGGGCCCACCACCTGTCCTGCAAAGCGGAGGGGGAGTCAGGTGTGACCGGGCACCCTGGGGGGCAGCGGTGCCCCAGGGGAGCTGCACAGCCTGGGGGTGACCGCTCCGCCTCGTGAGACTGTTGGCCGTGCCTGCCCACAGCAGAGGTTGGCATTCCTCTTTTTCCTTCCTTTCGACTGAGGAGAAGTCCCAGTTCCACGTCTGCATTGACAAGGCGCAGGGCGACAAGGGAGGCTGGGTGGGAAAGGGCAGGCGCCTGGAGGCCGCAGGGCTGTTAGGAGGAAAGCCTGATGGGAAGTTGCAGAAACACCGGGAGGTCGGGCCCCAGCAAGGCACAAGGCCGGGGGCTTCCGGTGCTGTCCAAGGACAAGGCAGGAAGCTGGACCTCTCCAGTGTCGACCTTGCACTTGCTACTTCTTATGTCCAGGCTGGTTATACGTCTTGCAGCTGAATAATCCTAGTAAGTAGCAGCTGGCGAGGGCTTACTGGGTTCCAGCTACTTCTCTCTCCACGACATGGACTCCCCCACTGAGTCCTCAGGACCTCCCCCGGAGGGGACAGTCCTCCCCTCCCTCAGAGATGAGAACCTGGGGCCCAGAGAGGCTGCGGAGTTGACGAGCAGGACTACGACTCCCAGACTCACGCTCGTCCCTCTGCTCTGCTGTGGTCCCCTCCCTCCCAGAGGGGATGTGCCAGGGGCCCTCATGTCCCCCCTCCCAGTCCCCTTCCTGGGTAAGGGCCTATCCAGGGGAGGGTTACAAAGGAGACTTAAAATATATATTTGTTATTATTGTATTGCATTGTCATATTTTATTATTAGGTACATATTATCATGTATCCATATCAGCTTTACTGAGGTAGAATTTACATACTCTGTGATTCATCTATTTAAACTGTATAATTGAGTGGGTTCTAGTATATTCACAGAGTTGTGCAAACATTGCCACAGTCCATTTCAGAACATTTTCATCATTCCCGATAGACTGCCCTGTGGCAGTCACTGAATGTTCCCACCCTAACCCCTTCCTCCAGAGCGAGGCAACCAGTTACCCACTCTCTGTGTCTACAGATTTGTATGTTCTGGATATTCCATAGAAATGGGATCATCGATATGTGGTGTGCGTGTGTGTCTGTGGCTTCTTTCACTTTGTGTAATACTTTCGGGGTTCGCCCATATTGTGGCAGCATTCATACTTCGTCTTACTTGCTGCGTGATAGCCGTTGTCCAGAGAGGCCATATTTTATGCATCCTGTCATCAGTCGATGGGTATCTGGGTTGTTTCTACCTTTTGGCTCTTGTGAATCGTGCTGCTATGAACATTTTTCTTGGGCGCACACACAGGAATTGAGTTCCTAGATCATATAGTTACTTTATGATTAACTTTTTGAGGAAATGTTGGACTTCTTTCCAAAGTGGCTGAAGTTCACGTCTCCCTACATCCTGTGAACGCTTGTTATTATGTGTTTTTCTGTTCTCTTTCTTTTCCCTTTTTTAAAAAATTTAACTACCCTCATGGATGTGAAAGGTATCTCTTTGGGGTTTCGATTTGTGTCTTTCTGATGGCTGATAATTTGGAGCATTTTTTCATGTGATTATTGGCCATTTCTTATCTTCTTTGGAAAAATGCTTGTTCAGATCCTTTGCCCACTTTTTAAATTGGGTTATTTGTCTTTTTATTATTGAGTTGTAAGAGTTCTTTATATGTTCTAGACACAAGTCCCTTATCAGATCGATGATTTGCAAGTACTTTCTTCCATTTTGTGGGTTGTCTTTCCACTTTCTTGATGATGTCCTTTACAGCAAAAATTTTTTAGTTTTGGTGAGGTGTGACTTATTTTTTCTTTTGTTGTTCCTACTTTTGGTTTCATATCTAAGCTATCATTGCTTTATTTAAGGTCACAGATTTATGCTTCTATTTTCTTCTATGAGTTTTAGAGTTTTAGCTCTTACTTGTAGGTCTTTGATGCATTGGCGGTTGATTTTTGAATACCGTGTGGGGTAGGGATCCAACTTTATTTTTTTGCAAGTGGCTATCGAATTGTTCCAGCACCATTCTTTAAAAATACTACACTTCCTGGGACGCCTGGGTGGCTCAGTTGGTTAAGCAACTGCCTTTGGATCAGGTCATGATCCTGGCGTCTTGGGATCGAGTCCCGCATCGGGCTCCTTGCTCCGCGGGGAGCCTGCTCCTCTCTCTGCCTCTGCCTGCCTCTCTGCCTGCTTGTGTTCTCTCTCTGTTAAATGAATAAATAAAATCTTTAAAAAAAAAATACTACACTTCCACCATTGAATTGTCTTGCCACCTTGGTCAAAATGTCAATTGATTATAAAGGTAAGGGTTTATTTCTGGATTCTCAAGTCTATCCTGTTGGTCTGTATGTCTCTTTTTAAGCCAGCACCATACTTCCCTGCTTGCTGCAGCTTTGTGGTAAGTTTTGCTTACTTCAAGTATCAATACTCTAACTCTGTTCTTCTTCTTAAAGGTTGTTTTAGCTATTTAAGGTCTCTTGAATTTCCATATGGATTTTAGGATCAGCTTGTCAATTTCTGCCAGTGAGTCAGGTGGCATTGTGATAGGAATTGCATTGAATCTGTAGGTCAGTTTGGGAATTCTTGCTGTCTTAACAATATTAAGTTTTTCAATCTGTGAAATGATATATTTTTCCATTTATCTAGGTCTTCTTTAACTTTTTTCAACGTTTTTGTAGTTTTCAGAGTCGAAATCTTATACTTCCTTTGTTAAATTTATTCCTAAGTATTTTATTGTTAAATATTTCTTAATTTCAATTTTTGATTTTTCATTGAAAGTATATAGACATAAGTTGCTTTTTGTGTATTGATCTTGTATCTTGCAACCTTGAACTTGTTTATTAGTCCTAATGTTTTTTAGTGGATTCCTTAGGATTTTCTCTATATAAAATCATGCCATCTGCAAATAGAGATAGTTTTACCTCTTCTTTTCCAATGTGAAAAGATAGTTTTACCTCCTCTTTTCCTCTTCTTTTATTTCATTTTTTCCCCTAATTGCCCAGGTGAGGGAATATAATAATAATAATCTCCAATATAATACTAGGGAGAAGAAATGATGTTAAGGGAGAACCATACAGCCTTTTGCCATTAAGTATGATGTTAGCTGTGGATTTTTTGTAGTTGCCCTTAATCAGGTGGAGGAAGTTCCTTTTTCTCCCTATGTTGTTGAGTCTTTTATTATGAAAGGGTGCTGGATTTTGTCAAATGCTTTTTCTGCACTTACAGGGACGATATGGTTTTTGTCTTTTCTTCCAATGATATAATAGTATATTACATTAATTGATTTTTGGATGTTAAACCTAGGGTAAATCCCACTTGGTCATGGTGTATAATCCTTTTTCTACGTCGTTGGATGCAGTTTAGAGGAGACTTTTTATAACATAATACATAACAGAGAAAGATGGAATTTTTACAGCAAAATAAATCCCAGAGGCTGGGCCTGAGGCCAGACCACCCGGCATCTTCCCATCATCTCTGCCTGTACCCACGGGAATCCAGAGCCTGCTCCAGCCTCACCGGAGGAAGCAATGGCCCTGCATGGTTCCACCCAGGAGAACAGAGGAGATTAAAAGAGGGGAAGCTCGGGAGAGGGATGATGGAATGAGACTTCCTGGAATCCCAGAAATGGACAGCTCTGACAATGAGGATGAAGATCTGCTCATGAAGGGGCTGCTCCTTAATCCCCACCCCAGGTCTCTGCAGAAACCGCTATGTCAGACCCAGACTCTGGGCTGTCCTGGGACAGGGAAGGGTGTTTGTTGGGGCTTAACTTTGACGCTGAACTTGGGGGCCAGGCTATACACAAACTCCCTCCCCTCTCCACCAAAACAAACAAAGAAACAAACATCCAAGGAAGAAACTCCATAATAGGCAGATGATATGGCAAATAGTTAAATGCACAGCTTTTGATTCAGACATATTTGATCACAGTTCTGGCTCTGCTCTTAACAGCTGTGTGACCTTGAGCCCTATGGCTCAATTTCCCTGAGCCTCAGTACCTACATCTGAGAAATGGGGATAATCACAGAGCCCAACTTATAGGGATGCTGTGAGGATTGCATGGCCTAATGTGTCTGTCTGACAAAGTACTTATTAAGGGATAATTGCTGTCTTATTCTGAAATATAAGTCTTGGTGGGAAACAATGCCAAGTCGGCTCTACTGAAGAGCAAGGTTTTTAAAGGGAAGAGACAGACAAACCGGGGGCTTTGCAATTTAGAGGAAACTAGCGATTTGCCAACAGAGCTCAAAATGACTGTGTCAAAAGCTCTCATGAGTGTCCATTATATCAAATGATAATTCTTCATCTACTTAGTTCGGAGAAACTGCCTTTGGGCCCCATGCCGCTGAAGAAAGCCCTCTGCTGAGATTCTGGAAGAAAAGACCTCATAGGAATGTCTATACCTGTGCCAGGAAATAATCCACTGCACTTAGATGAGGCTTGGAGAGTTTGATGATATTCAGGGTTCATTTTACCAGAGTGAATCCAAAGCTCTCTTATGAAGAGTGGTTATTTTAGAAAATGCAGGAGCAGCGGCACTTTGGGTAGTGGGTTGTGAGGGAGGAGAGTCTGGGCAGGTTTTGCAGCACTGGGCGGGAGGGTTCCCATGGATGCTTGCACCTGAGCCTCAGGGGAGAGCACTGGGCTGGGGATGGCGTGGGGCAGCCATTGGTTTGGGCCTGATTTTTCAAGCCCTGAGATGCTGCCCAAGGAAGGCAAGGAGAGAGAAATGGGCCATGGGCCTGGGATGGAAACTTGAGGAGACACAGAAGACACAGGAAGAGACACAGAAAAAAGTGTTGGTGGAGTATGAGGAGGCCAGGGCTATGGAAGCTAAGAGAGAGTTTTACAAAATGGTGGAATTTAACCATTTTGAACATGGCATAAAGAGCAAGGGAACCGGAGTGTGTGTTGGCAAAATAGATGTCAAAGAAAAACTTTCTGAGAGCGGCTTCTGTGGAGTTGGAAGGCAAAAAACGGACGGTGGAGGGTTGAGGACTGAGCGGGGATGGTGAGAACAGCCTGGTTTTCGAAGAAGCCTGATGGAGAACAAAGCAGGTGGCGGCGGTGACTGGGATGTGCGGGGAGCTGCCGAGAGGCTGGTGGGAGGAGGACGGACCCCGGGGCCCCAGTGAAGCCGGAGGCTGCCACTTGGAGTGGTGAGAGTCGCGCTTGTGTGGCTGGCAGCCGGGTTGCCATGGCGACGGCCGGGCCAGCAGCCCGTGCCGAGGCAGATGATCTTGCTACCTGCACGTCCGGAAACGGCAGGGACCCCTGAACTTCATTAGTCTGTTTGGATAACAAATGTCGACCCTGGGCCGCATCCGCAGTGATACCCTTGCTGGCGGTGCGGTGTAGTCCCATTAAGAGGGGTGACAATGAAAGGCGTCCATTCAATCAGCACTCCCTTGCACCCGGGCCACCCCTGCTCCAGTTCAGAGGCCTGTCCATTATGCACAAGACCCTGGCGCCCATCCATCACGCCAGCCGACGTCCCCACGGTCACCTGGCAACGTCCACAGCCACCGCCTCAATGTCCGGCGCTGCCAGCCCCCGCGGGGGCGTGTTCCCGTGGGCAGCTTCACATTAGTGCTTAGCGTCCACCCGGCAATTTCCGTTTGCTCTTCTGCAGCCGGCTCCCCAAAACCCCACCGCAGCCGGCTCCGACAAAGCAGCAGCTTCCCTCACGGAGGCCGGCCTACCGCGATGTCGGGAAGGCTCCTGCTGGCTGGGGGAACGAAGGGTAATGGTGCAGAAAATGCAGCCGCAGCCTGTCTGGTCTCATTCTTTACTGCCTTCGCCTCATCCTCAAACAACTGCCTGGCTGCGTGTGA
>JAPYYJ010002872.1:0-12218 GCA_028533885.1 Nasua narica | reverse complement strand
TCTCTCTCTCTCTCTCTGACAAGTAAATAAATAAAATCTTTTAAAAAATAGTTTATCATTACATTCTAATCCCTTTAAAATTGAGATTAGGTGAAAGAACCATATTTACATATGTCCTTACATATGGAGTCATTTCTGTCCCATGTAAAGAGAGCCACAAGCAGCTTCAGAGTGATTGTCATCTCTCCCGAGATGGCGGTGTGCTTCTAGCTATTAGATAATAAGAGGGAAGGAGAAAGAAAATAACATTTTTTGAGCCACTTCATAAGGTCACCTCTGAAAGCCAGCTTATGACATTGGGCGTAACATAGGCCCTCCTTAAATAAGAACGTCCCTGCTCTCCTCTTCCTCCAGCCCTCCTTCCTCCTTGTGTATAAATCTTAGAGGAACCAGTGTCATTATTTGAGACTCTATTTACAGTGGGCAAAGATTCGGGCAGGAAAAGGATTGGGAAGGAAAAGAATTGAGAGGGGTTTGAGTGAGCTCAGTGCTAAGGTCCTGCGGTCACCCCAGCCCTCTTAACTTCTGTTTCAGACGAGAGCGACTTGAGCCGTGGGACTGAAGGAGTCTCTCTCCCACCTGGTATTCCTTCTTTCCACCTGCACGTCACGGGGGCCCATCAGAGAGCCGCGAGTCCGAGTCCTGCGCCGATCACTTTCCCTGATTCCCTGTGCGATTCAACTCGACCAATTCTTGCTACATCATCAACAAGTTGGCGTGAAGCAGTCGCTCTCGAGCTTGAGCGTGCATCAGAATCACCCGCAGGTCTTGCTGGAGGACAGATCGCTGGCCGCCACTCCCCGCCCCCCGGCCGAGTTACTGATTTAGTGGATTTGGGGTGATGCCTGAAAATGTGCATTTTCAATAGGTCCCCAAGTGCTATGGAGGCTCTTGGTCTGGGACCCACGACCGAGACACCTAGTCTCACCTGTGTCTCCGGGATAGACTCCGTATATAGCATAGCTCATGAGTGCACAGTTGCTAATCACAAGCTCCTGACACTGGTTCGTTTTCTCTCCTAAGCCTGGGGCAGCGCTGCTCCGTGCACCCCGGCCTGGGCACGCCCCGCTTTGGCTTGCAGCCCACGACCCGGCTTGTAGCATGCATCCTCCCTTGACCCCAGGACTTGCTATCTGTATGAGTTTGCTTGGGCTGCGATAACAAAACGCCACAGGCTGGGCGGCTTAAACAATGGAAACACACTTCTCGCAGGCCTAGAAGCTGGAAGTCAGAGGTGTCTGCGGGAGAAGTCTCTCTGCAGGATGGAGCCTTCTCTCCTTGGCTTGTAGATGGCTGCTTCTCCCGCAGTCTTCACACGCTTCTTCCCTCTGTGTCTCGGTCCAAATTTCTTCTTCTTATAAGGACATCAGTCCTATTGGGTTTGGGTCCACCCTAATAATCCCCTTTAACTCAATTGACTCTTTAAAGACCCCCCATCTCCAAATACAGGCACATTCTGAGGTCCTCAGGGTCAGGACACCCACCCAGGAATCGGGAGGACTCGGTTCAGCACATAAGCACCTTCTCAGCCTCTTTCTTGTGAAAACAGGCTATTTTCACACCTCTCCCTCTGCACCGGTCTTATTCTTCTTCCTGTTTTATATTCCCTCTGCCTGGCTTCCTGAGAGGAACGGCGGCCTTCGCAGGGGATGACTCGGGGGCTCCTTGCACAGCACGGGTCACCGTGACATGGCTCCGGGGACGCGTACATCAGCTCCATCCCTGTGAGGGCCCTGTGCCAACAGCAGCGATAAGCAGGGCCCACGTGGGAGAAGGGTGACAAATCGCTGATAGAGAAACAGCTGGCTTGGCACTGATCACTAGTCTTGCAATGTCCACATCGTAGGTAGCAGGCCCCACTGCACTCTGTGGGCACCTGGAATGGTACTAGAAGAAATAAGAGAGAGAGCAGGAAGCAGGACGAGGCTATAGGCCTCGCTTGCCTGGAGCCCAGCCCCCATTGTCATGCAAATAGCTCTAAACAGTTGCTAGCTATCTCTGATCTCTGCAGGAGAAACTCGCCTCTCCTATTGACAGGGATAATTCCCCATGCCTTAAACACTCTCCCTGGCTTTCCCGGCCCTGTGGGATCAGCCAGCCTGGTGTAATTGTTCCCATTTGAGAGATGGGGACACCAGGTTCAAGTGAATAAAACAAGGGCATAAGCTGTGTTCTGCCCACTCTCAGGCCTGCCCTCTCCATTCTATCTACTTACCTCATGTCCTCCCCCTTGTCCGGGTTCCCCATAATGACGTCATGCCCAGAGACTGGGGCGTTTGGAGCTATCTTCACCCACCCACGCACCACCTGCAGCTTGGTGTCACGTGAGGTCCCGACTGGCACAGGGTGTCGAGCCCCATACAGGATTCCCATGAGTTTGGCACGCTCATTTCCCCCCTAGTGTTCATTAAAATAATTGATTCTTGAGTCCTTGAATTCGATCATGACGGTAGCACACACTGCTTCCCACTGCTGTGGTTTCTCTGTGGGGCCGCAGAGGCGTCTTGCCAGCCCTGTTTTTCAAACTCTTGGCCCCGACCCGCGGTGAGGGGCAAATCTCACTACACCCAGTACTCACGGGCGTACACATGTGTAAACCGAAAACCAGCTGCGAAAGATAATACCGCACTCCAGTGCGACGTATTATTTCCTATTATCGTAATGCTTATTGTGATCCACTAACATGATTTTATGACGCTGATAAGTTCCCACCTGCAGCCGGGAAAATAATTCTTTATAGAGTATTCTGGCCAAACTTTGGAAGCCTAGCCATCTGTTTTGTTTGCATTTCCAGTGAGAGGAGATGATGGGGTCAACTGCAGGAGAGCTCCCTGGGGCCGGGGGGGGGGGGGTGGTCAGGGCTCAGTGGGCTGCAGGAAGAGGGGACTTCCTGGACACTCAGGGTGCCCCAGACGCAAGGTTACTGGACTCAAGGTGAAATCCAGTGTCCCCACCATACCAGTCCATGAAAGAGAAGCATGAGATGCGCACACTTGGGAATTTCACAGATGCTCTCCCCTCTCTGCACCGTGGGGTGATTTAAAGGTCTTTCCTCATTACTTCTTTCCATATCCTTCCTTCATTCACCCTTCTGACCCCACCTGAACTGAGGACAGAGCTTTGGGGCCCACCTAGTGGGTGTTTGCCCGTGCTGTGTTTTTACGGGCATATTTTAAAGCCCTCCACTAAAAGCTCTCTCCACAACGCCTGACATGCCGCCATTTGAATTTTATTCCTTTGGTTTAAGTGTTGTCTTCCCCAGGTTCTTTTTAGGAAGACAAGTATATTCTTAGGAAGAATCTTGAACCCTAAACTGGATTTTTAAGTCTTTCCCCCTTCCAATCTGGCCTTCCCTATAAGTTCCAGAAGTTAATTCTCCTTGTAAAGGGAATTCTAGAATAGCGGTTGTCACCCTTCCTTGGGGCATGGAACCCTTCCCACTGTGATGATATACATGGGACCCCTTCTTGAATAATGTTTTCAAATGTACAAAGTAAAATGTATAGGATTACACAGGAAACTAGTATGTGTCTCTATATAAAATCAAAAGTATATCAAATATTTGATATCAATATATATTGATATATATCAATATATTAATATAAATATAATATATATTTATATATATCATATATATGATATATTGATATTGATATAAATATAATATATTATATATGTATAAATATAATATATATAAATGTGATATATATAAATATATAACATATATTACGTATAATAACAAAATGTTTAATTTAGAATACAGCAATACATGTGCTTAACCCATTAAATAAAATCTAGAAGGGGGTTAATAAATAATTTAGAATTTAGTGCTAAATACAAACACGATTTTGAGGTATCTGTAAAAATTGTACCATAAAGAAAATCGTTGATTTCCATTGGCGGAAATGTCTCTGTTCCCACTAACTCAACTGTGGTTTTTCCACATTCATAATTGAAGCAAATGCTAGATTACAGTTAGAAGTCAGCCAGATGAGACCTGTGGCTTTTTTCCCATTCAAGCTCACAGACCCCACTTTAAGGGCCCCCGGTCCAGAGAGCTGTCTATCACGTGAAGCATTTCCTTCCCTGTCTCATCCTTCCAGACTCTGAAGCTTCATTTACTGAGTTGACCTGGACTCCCAGCAGTCCCTAAATCAATTATTCTTCACTTGGATTTGTGTCAGGAGACCTGTAATTATCTCAGAGTATTAATAACGTGACAGAGAACCTGTCTCCATTTAAAGCAGAAACTTTTTTAGTATCTGACCCTGCCTATGAATAATAGCTTGTGTCTCAGACTTTGTCTCCAGAAGACGGATCTTTATTCAGCAAGTGGGAGTCTACTGAGCTCAGTGCACGAAAGGGTTCGCAGCAAGGCCGAGACATACTGCCGCCGACCAAAGCGTGACCAGCCCTTGTTCCAGAGGGTGCGAACAAGAACGCCTTTGCGGATCAAGGAGGTCACTTAGTGACATATCAGAGTGCAAAAAGACAATGTGGCCCAGTGAGACAAAAAAAAAAAAAAAAGTGTGCATGTCAATTTCAAATGGTTTTCAAGTATGTATTTGTGCATTACAATATTGAGCATCCAACACTAGCTCTGAAGCTGCTCTGCAGGGTCCTCTCAAAAGGCGGCCAGCCACCCTTCTCCACAGGCTTTCCTGCTGCCTAAATAAGTCATTTGAGGGGCAAAGAAGAGAGCTGGGTTTGCTTTGGTTCTGAAGAGTGGTTAGGAATTGGGTACACTAATATATTAAGGGCCAGAATAGTTTGAGATCCTGGTGAGAGACTGAACAAAAAGAATACATTCCGTTTTCAGCAAGGTAACTATGACAAAATACTTAATTTGAAGAGGGAAAAAAAGTGGGGTGAATGTCAATAGCCCAGAGAAATCCTGGAAATGACTTAAGGAAAATTAGGGGTCCCAGAAGACTATCATTTGGGAATAAATAAGGTCGATGATTTTTATATCCTTGTACACCTCTTTGTTGTTGTTGTTGTTGTTGTTGTTGTCCCTGTGCAGAGACAAAATCTCAGGCTGGGGGACTTTGGAGGTTTGCCCAGAGAACTAGATTTTCTGTTCTTAAGGTCTCACTTCAGTTCTTTTGACGCAAGCCCCACGCCTACCTCTGGATCTGACTCAGGGGTGGGTCTGGGGGCCTCCGGAAGGATTGGCTGGATTAAGGACACAGTTAACATGAGGAAGGGGCCGGGGGAACATCCAGGATAAGGAGGGGTAGTCAGGCAGGGAATGTCTCACGGTGCGGATGGGATATAAAGGGTCAACGGGCACTAGAAGCCACACGGAGCCGTTCTGCTTTTTCCCACCAAACCCAAGCGGCTGAGGGACGTGAAGTTGTCCGATCTGACTGAAACCCCACCCCCTCCCCTCCCTCCCAAATCAAGCTGGCCCCAGGCATTTGGATAAGATGACAGGATGCAATCTGCCTCAGAAATGTGCAGCAAGCAGGCAGGGTAGAGTTACTATAGCAACAGCAAGACTTGTTGGAATCAGTGGGGGCTGTGCGGACACAGAGGGGAGAAGCCCTCTGAGCTGAGGGACAGAGGGCGTCTGGTATACTGACGGCTGGCCAGCCAGCAGAGGCAGCAGAGGAGACAGGTTGGGTCTGGGCGGGGAGGGGGGGGGAAGCGGGGGGGGCATACCATGTATGTCCAGGGAGTGAGTGGTGACCCTCTCCATTCATTCCATGAACAGGTGTACGTTTTTTCTTGGAGGTGCACCTTTTTCTTGGAAGGATTTTTTTTTATGTTTCATCCCGTTTAACCACATAAGAATTCCTCCAGCCATTTGTGGGACAGACACATCCTACAAGCACGAGAGTGAGAAGAGGAGCTAGGACCAGGGCTCTCGGAGGATCACCATGGAGCTGTCTGCCTTCTTCTGGGACACAATGTGCTGCACCTAGCCAGAGGCAAGTCTTAAAAAGCAAATGATCTCAAGATTGTCCCGTCACCCTCCTTGGTCACGTCCGATATAAAGGTTCGGGTAGGGGGAGTTATCAGATTATTACCCCACTTAAGTCTTACTATAGAGTCAACTCATGATCTTTCACAGTGGTTCATGGTCTTACTGTAGAAACAGGTAGAAGACGTGCGGCTTCCTCCATAGGGGGCAGTGCGAATGGTGAACTTAGCAATTGATGCGTCCAGAGAGCGGCTTCCTGGCTGACCAGGGAGAGCCTCCCGCATAGTCTGCCTCGGTGGGCAACTGAGCACTGGGTTCTTAGCTTCTCGGGTTCAAGAACTCAGTCCAGTCACACTCGGACAGACGCGTGGTAGTCACAGGCAGAAGCTGATCTGGAGACCACAAGACGATGTCTTAAAATAATTTCCCAAGTCACAATGTGAGATGATGGGAAGGTAAATTTTGAACCCAGGCACCTTGCATGGAAGGTGGTTGGTAGGTAGGCGGGTTGAATGAGCCGACATGTGTGTAAGTACTTAGAATAGTACAGGACACTGTAGAAATCTTGTTGTATTGTGATTAAACCGGTACAGTAGCACAGGATGTGTACTCTACAACTCCAGAAGATGCCATTCACGTGTGAATGGTGTCCCCAGAGTTGTGCAATGCGTGATCTGCAGGGCTGGTCATGGTAGCCCTGAAACGTTATCATCTACCTTGCAGGGTTATTATGAAAATTACAGTTAAATGCATGTGAAATACCTTTAAACCGGAAGCACCGTACCCCGTTATCTGTCCTGGGACATATGTCTGACAGTTTAGCAGCAATATTTGCTCAGGGTGGTTCTTCTTGTTGGGCAGGTTTGCCCAGAAGCAAAATTTGGTTAAAAGGTTTTTGATGAATTTTAAGTAAGTGAAAGGAAGTTGAATGTCATTTCAAGGTCATCCTCATTCCTCCGGTGTGGAGGGGTTTCAATTTCTAGGGCATCCCTTTTTGGACTACTGGGACTCATTTGGAAAGAGAACCTTCCACCCTGACCATGGGCCACAGAAGCACTGGTTCTTTCCTCTCCAGCTCTCCTCTTTTGGGTCTCAGTCAGCTGCCAGGAACCGCGCCCTCTAGGCTACCTCATGAGCCCACTGCAATTAATTAGATAAACCACATTTCTTACATTAGTTAATCTTTAAATTGGTCTCTTCCTAATGAAATTTTAGGGAAGCCCCACAGGCTCCTTGATGAAATTTGAAAGGCCCCTTAGTCTCATCAGCCACAATTTTTAGAAATGATTAACTTAAGTAACACTGCAGCCAAAAGAATCGATTGAGTACGAAACAAGCAGCTCATGTCTGACTGCCTTCCGCAGCGCTGTCAGGCACGTTTCCCCCGCGTTCCAACCAATGCATGCAGCTTCTTTACTGTTCTGCCTTTCTCACGCAGCATTGCTTCGTAAATAAAACCTCGCTATTAACCATATTTTTTTCTAATTTTTTTTTATTTTTTTCAAAGATTTTTATTTATTTATTTGAGAAAGAGAGAGAGGGTGAGAGAGAGCATGAGAAGGGAGAAGGTCAGAGTGAGAAGCGGACTCCCCTTGGAGCTGGGAGCCCGATGTGGGACTCGATCCCGGTTTCCCGGGATCACGACCTGAGCCGAAGGCAGTCGCCCAACCAACTGAGCCACCCAGGCGCCCTTAACCATATTTTAATAGCAAGCTATTCCACCAAAATTCCATCCAGCCCGGTATGCTGAGATAATGTCCCTCCAGCAGGGCGTTCAAAGCAGTTTAACCTCCCAGTCGGCAGATAGGATGTACACAGGTCATGGAGGATATGAGAGAACCAGGATGCGCTTGAAACAGACACAGAAACGGAACACACCCTACAGTATTCGAGTTGGAAGGATCTTAGGGGGCAGTCTGGTCCGATTCTTCCATTTTACAGATGTGAACACTGAGGCCCAGAGAGGCGATGCAACATGACTGAGTCTGCATAACCTGTCTGCCTCCTTCGTGGCGTAGGGACAGGCTCTGGCAAAGGAGGCATTTCCTCTGGCCTTTGGGGACCAGAGAAGACTGGTTCGCACAGCATCGATGATGGATTGCTGCTGAGGAGACATCCCCTAGCAGCTCACAAGGTGTCAGAAGAGAAGCATCGATCCCCAGGTCCTTTGTTGCAGGCATCCTGGGAAGGGAAAGAAAGTGTCTCATCAGAGCCAAACATGTGGGATGTCCACTCCCACCCGGCACTTAGAGGTGTGAAAAAACATCCTGAATGGAAGAACCCAAAAGGGACAGGGAGAAAGGCACTCCTACACGGCTCTCTCGGCTGCAAAACAGAGCCAACAGGGGGGCGACGCCCAGAAAGGAGGAACCTCGGCAGAGTCACCCGTAGCAGCTGCGGCATGAGGATCCGCACCCCTGCCCATGGGGTGGCAGGAGGCACAGGATCATGGGGCTGGGATGGACTTCCGAAGCCAGCTGGTCACCTGCTTCCTTTGACGAACGTGGGAGTCCCGGGGTCAGGGAGGGGCTTGCCCAGCACAACACACAGAGGGAACGGCTGAGGCCGGCTGCCGTGGGGCTGCCCTAACTCCAGTCCAGCACTCCGATCTGCACTCGGTTCCTCTTTTGCTGGATCTAGGGGAGGTAAATAGTGAAGTAAATAGGTAAATAGTGAAGAGATAAAGGTATTAAAAATGATATCAACTAGGCACAACTGACTCCAGCAAACCGTTCACACGGTTGGAGGTTAGCTGCTGGAGGTTAGTATCTGTTGCTTGGACGGCTCTCTCTGGCTCTATCCATTGGGCAAGTTGCCTCGCCGGCTTCCGTTTCCTCACTTGTAAAAGGAGGCTAGTAACAGAGCCTGCGTCACGGTTGGTTGTGCGGATTCATGGGGAGCACTTAGCGCAACGCCGGCTGTTGCAGTAAACGGCAGTTAGGTTATCATTTTATCCCATCCAACAACCGCTTTTCCCAACCATGTAGGAAAGCTTCTGTCCTCTGATAGAACGTCTCCATTTCTCCGATGGGTCACATCATCTGCTGTCATCTGCATATGCTGTCGATATACCTGTACCTTCACCAACAAAGATCTGTCTCACCAAGGTTCCAGACCAGTGTTTCCCCAAAGTAGCCTTTTTGGAGAGTTATGAATTCTTGAAGTCCCCCTCCCCATCTTGTTAATAATGGATTTAGAAATATCTACCTTGTCCCTTGCGGAAAGAGTTGTCTCCAAAGCGCCTCACTCCTCTCTCACCTCTGCAGAAAGTACCTTTCTATCTCGTTTTCATCTGGTCTGTCACTCGGGAAAAGAGAGGCATCAGGGGTTGAGTTAGAGCCAGAAGGAATGTGACCCGGAATGAATGAATGACAGTCTCTCCCCCTGTTCTCTGGAAGCCAACTCTGCTCTGAAGGATCCAGGGAAAGCCGAAGGCCCTTGTGGGGACAAAAAGGAGGGAGGGTGTAAGGGACCCTGCAGATGAGGTTTTAGGTTTTCCCATTGGTCTCCAAGAAAAGCAGGGAGGAGATGGTTCCTAACCCTGTTGTTTTCTTTGCCCCGATCCTTCTGAGAGGTCAGCACTGCCCCCTGAAGGCCAGCTTCACACCTGCACCTTCCAGGCCCGCGGACTCCCTGTGCGACCCCACCGCCATTACCAACTCCACTCCGGGAGAAGCTTCCCACTCAGCTCCTGAAGAGGGACCCAATCACCGGAGTGTGCTTCTGGGGACCTCTGAAGGTGAAGGAGAGCGAGTGGGTGGTGACACGGAGGTGCTGACACACAGCCTTTTCCAGACTGCAGAGCACTTTCAGAGAGCTTCCAGACTGCCCAGAGGGGCAGATGGGAACACTCTTGTTTGCCCAAAAATGGGTCACACATCCCACAGTTGGGGGAACTCAAAACACTTGTCCTACTTGTCCTTAACCTTAGCGTGCAAGAAAGAACTACTGTTAGTCCCGGAGGGAACGACGAGAAAGCATCTCTTCTGGGTAAGGTATAGGCATCCGCGTTTTATAGATAATATACTTGAGGACCAGGAAAATTATGGACTCCTGCAGAGCATGGAGAGTTTGTTAGCAGGGGGAGAAAGACTAGAACCTCAGCCTCCAGCAGCCCATCTTCCTCATTAGGCACCGCTGCCTGCAACATGGGGAGTCTTGTGTCTACTCTAAGCTACTTTGCGACTGAGGGCCAGTTGTCCCATGGAGTCTGGAGCAACACTCTCCCATTCCTGCTTCTTTCTCACGAGCCAGCATCTCTTTCAGAAAGTTCCCCCTAAAGAAGCAGCTTTTATCATTTTTACTCTACTAAGCAGTGCCAATATTTATCATTCATAATAAAGAAATGGGCCCATTGGATATGTTTATTGGTAGAGCTCATGCCTTTAAGTTTCTACCAGGAACTTCTACTAGGAACTTTTCACTGCGTAAAAATATATAAAGAAAAGGCAACAAATATCATTGAAACTACCGCTTCAACTTAAGAAATAAAATATTATAAATCCAGTCAAAGCCCCTTGTGTTCACCTCCCCAGTCCCACTGTTTCTCCCCTTTGCAGACCCAACTGGAGACATTGACTGGTGTATTCATCACTTCGATGCATTTCTTTATACTTGAGACATTATTTTTTACGTGAATAATATATAGGCAGTCCTCCCTCTGCACAGTGGTTCAGGGCCATAAAAACGACCACACATGCTGAGACCATGCAAAACAATCTTTAAAATCAATGGGAAGAATGACAGTCGCTTTGTGAGCTTTCAAACTTCTTGTTAGAACATTAAAAACTCTTGCTGAAGACTATACATATGTAAGGGAAGTCTCTTAACAATAGTAAAAACAACGTTTAAATTATTAAAATTACTCCATTTAAAACACGAGAAGCCTTGGGAATTGAAATGCTTTATTTCTTTGTAAAAAAGCTTCTCAAGACCTGGTTTGAACCGTACTTGACTTTTTCTTCCCATCATACAAATAGGGCACATCGTCCACTGTCGCGGTTTTCTCATCTTACAATAAAAAGCAAGGATATTTCCTATCTTTTCTATAAGTTTGAGTCAACTTTCGGGGTTTTTATCCTTTGCCCTTTCAATGTCACGACACATCTCCAAGAATTCCTTTAGTGGGAAGTTTTTGCAGGCATCCCGTCCCCTGGGCCATCTTCGTCCTGTCCTTCACGGCCGTGTCCTCATTAATGTGGATTCACTGCTTCCCTGAGTTCCTCCGGCCACCTGGCTGTGTCCTCGCCAGACGCAGCGGTGCCCCTGCCCGCAACACAGTCCGTCTTTCCCTCCGCTGCTCCATCTACATTCGATCTGAATAGCACATTAGCAAATATTTGTTTCTTTGCTGTGTTTCTTTCATTTTTGTTGGCTGATTTCCTCTTTGGATTATCCATTCTGGTGAAATGTCACATAGGATTCACCACCGGGAGACACCAAAGTAACACAGCTGCACGCTTTGCTGTCTGTGCATGACCTGAATCACAGATGCCTGGTGACCTGTCACCTTAACCTGAGAAAGAAGCGACGTGACTGGTCGCTGATCACGATACATATCGCTATTTATGGAGTGATTTGCGGAATGAAGACCTCGCATCAGAGTTTGTGCCCTGGGCATTCACGCACAGTCAACATAGTGCGGTAATGACTTCAAGCTGTGTTGTCAGGGAACTGAGTTAACGAAGGCGTGATAATGGAAATCCATGAATATGAGGATCATGCAAAACAAGGACTGCCTGTATTTTATAAGTCTACGTCTCTCAAAGCAATATATAGATTCTTTTTTCATGCTTTTAAACTTAAATTTAAATGCTAATCCTACTGCATGAATATTTCCTTCTCTTTCAAATCTTTTTCCTCTCTTGCTTGTTAGCATGTTTGTATGGCTCTCCCCTTCTACCTGAAGCCAGGAGCTCCATTTCTCCCATTGGCTGGGGAGCTCCCCAATAATGGGAGTGATCTCTCTGTTACCTGAGTTAACTTGAGAACCCCAAGAGGGTCTGTGAGTGGAGGATGGATGTGACTAGCTGCAGGGGGTTTGGATTAAAGTCATACTCCAGTCGCTGAGAAATCATCCAGGGGCAGCTGGAAAGATCCTCTTGTGCAGGGTCCTATCCCACGTGGCATCTCGCCATGCTCCGGTGAGCCCTCGGGGCCGCCGCTGAAGGCTTTCCCCATCTCCACTATTTGTGTCCTTTAGAGTTAAATTGATTTTAATAGCATCCAATTTTCTCAAGTGCTACAGAGACAGACAGGTTACAAAGGGAGGGTTATTCCCATATCCATTCCC
>JAPYYJ010002871.1:0-12218 GCA_028533885.1 Nasua narica | reverse complement strand
GAACAAACAAGCCCTAAAAAACCCAAATAAACAAACAAACAAACAAACAAAATAAAACCAAGAACCAGAAACAAAAATAGAGAACTCACATGTTATTCCTTGGGTCCCCAAGGCCTCTAACCAATTTGCCATCTTCTTCCCACCTTTCAGAGTCTTCTTACGTTTGTCTTACACACAACGTTCAGAGGGTTTGTTGTACGAAGCAGCAGGAGGTATGAGGAAAAGTACACCTGCCCCATCTTCTTGGAAGCTGATCCCACCTCCTCTTTTGTTCATCGTTATATCTTCAGCACCAAACTCAGTTCCTAGCACCTTGTAGTAGAGCCTGTATAAATGGTTGTTTAATGATTGTATGAACACAACTAAATCCACATTCTCCAGAGTTGAAGTAAGTCCCTCCCACATGTAAGCTTCTGGTGGGTCCACACTGTCCCAGGCTATAAAGGGACCTCTTTAAGAAGTGAGTGACCTTTCATTTCCCAGAGTAAGCACGTCTCTGAAGGGTTACATGTCTGTAAAACTGAGATAATCATAGAACCTACCTTATGGGTTACGGTAAGGATTAAATAAGGAATCCACATAAATCCCTCTGTCAAACTGTAAGCTCTCAATAAATACTATTACTGTGCGAAAGACTGAATTTTTGTCCGTCAGACTGCATTTTTTTACTGATTTGCCTTATCGTTTTAGAGGTGATGTCATTTCATTTCTGATTCATTTTCAACCTGACAATGGTCCCCAATGCTTAGTCTCCCAGCCTCTCTCCCAGCCTTTGTGACACACCATCGGTAATCTACAAATGGACTGATGGCCTCTGCAGCCAAGGGTCTTTAGAATTCATTGAATTCTGGTGTTCCTTCTTTGGTCCAGCCCTTACATCACTCCCTAATTGTCCCATTTCATAACCTCACATATTGGTGTCTTTAAATTCTGCATGTTTGGCGTTGAGCATAATTACCTCTTTGTATGCCAGCCTTTATGAAGATTTTCCACTGGGTCGTCACAGGTGGCCCAGTTATAATAATACCCAGTTTTTCTGTTGATAACAATAATAACAACAGTTGCTGCTTATGGAGCATTGATTATATCCCAGGACCTTTTTTTCAGAGCTTGACTGGCATTTTCTCAATTCATCCTCATGAAAGAACGGGGACATACGCTGTCTTCGCATCCCCACTTCTAAAACGAGAAAACGGAGGTTTAGAGAGCTAAGTAACTTGCCTCCGTTTACAGGGCTGCTAAGGGCTGGAGCCAGCGCCCCAGCCAAGGCCTGCTTGAGGCCCAGCCCAAGCGCTCTTGCCTGGGAAGCGGGACCACCTTCTCTAGCCACCACCCCACAAATCAGTGACGTTTCCCCAGAGGCTCCCTTTCCCAGAGGTAAAGCAGTTTACATCCTGAGCAAACCTGACTCATGGAAATAAAGAATTCAAACAGGCTAACAGAAGGAGGTCTGAGTTCTGCTTAATTGACCCAGTATAATTATTTCCATTGAAGTGCTCTACATCTGGGGATGGGTATTTACTAGGCAGACTGGCCCAGTGGTTCCCTTTCAGCACCTGCTTTAAGATGGAAGAAGTTAATTGCATGGAAAGTTCTCATCTAAATCACTGAGTTCCTTATTCCCACCAATGCCAGAAATGCACGTGCGTGCACACACACAGAGTGCTTTGGGCCAAAAGGACTTTGCTAGAACATGGACTTGCCCGTTAGCTCAGATGCTGCTTCTGAATGGCACAGCTCAGCCCATTCCGAGGCTCTCACCCACGCAGTTATCCCACACAGCTGTAACAGGGCCCTCGGCATCGCAGAGGGGAGAGACCAGGGAGCCGTATGGTCTCTGGAACCCCCAAAACAAAGACACCCCCCCTTCCACGCCACCAAACCAGCAATACGATGCAGGGGAAAATGTGCTTGGCCAAAGTTGTCTTTTTTTCCTCTTTGTAAACACAGGAAGAAGATAAATTACAGCTTCTGTTGGTAACATAATTACTTTAATTAAAATTTAGGGGGTTGGAAAAGCCAATTCTGAATGTCAGATTTCCAGTGATGTGCGTTAAGCCAGGGAGAGTAAAAACACGGCCTTGTAAATAACTAGCATATTATAACTGGAGCAGGGCATGTGTTCTATTCACTTAGAGCTGGAACAGCAATTAGATGATAACCAGGATTCCATTCCCTTGCCTCTCCCTCCCTGCACACACAGGTAATAAGACAATGGTGGCTTTTCCCTTCCTTCATCCAAGCAGTAGTCAACCTCCAAGGCCCTTCTCAAATTCTTCCTTGAACCCTTTGCTGACGACTGTCCCACAGAGATCCACCATCCTAATCAGCCCTGTACTTGTTTTCTGCACCATGCCTTTTTCTTCTTAATTGGCCTGATTTCAGCTTTGTACTATAGTCTGTCACAGACAGTCCTCTAATTGTGTCGTGTTTCCCTAACAAGATTATGAGCTCTCAGGAGGCACTGAAGGCGTCATTTGAAAGCACAGACATTTAGAGCTGGAGGGATCTCAGAGACTACACTGCACATGAAAAAACAGGTCATGGAGCTATGGGGGGCTGAGCTAGGTTCAAGATGTCTAACTCCTAGTTCCACGTGGGTTCCAACCCCTCCCTGGCTCGGTGGCAGGTCAGTTCCAGCCAGTATCACCCGGTCAGGTATAATGGAAAGGGGGGGCTTTCCTTAGATGACCACCACTCCTTTAAGCTGCACCTAAGGGGCTTGTCCCATTGAGTGGGGTGTAAGAAGGCAGGTTAGACTGCTGGTCCGGAACATCATGCTTGTGGCTGTCAGACCACACAGCTCCTGGCATTTGGCTAAGGGGGAGGGTCTACGCTCTGAAGAACAAGAGACAGGCCACACTGGCCCAGCTTCCCTGTAACTCTCTGATCTGGCAAAGGACTGGGCTTGTCCTGAAGAAGTTTCTCTAGCTCCTTTCCCTTCTCCTTTCCCGTTTGAGGTTCCCCAGAAGCAGGCGGTGTGGTTTTCAAAGGTGGTGCTTTCCAGGGAAGTGAGGGAAACAAGAGAAAAGGGGAAAGAAGCCAACAGTGCAAGTCCATGAAAGTCCTGTGAAGGAGAGCTTTGCCCTAATCCCTCAGGGGTGCTCTGGAGTGTAAGTTACCCTTCAGGGTTGTCCCAGCCAAAGAATAGAGGGTTTGGCCCTCACAATTTGAATTCTAGGCATTGGTTAAGGACCAACAAGGGATGACATAAGTTCTCTTTCCTCATATGACTGGACAGAGCAAGCTCCGGGCGGGCGAGGACAGGTCTCTGAAAGGAAGCCACAGGTACTGACTGTGAGAAACTCAGGAATACGAACGGGGGGACCGGGGCAGAGGACCAACATTGTCAGTAGTACTGGGACTTTTTCATTCCATCGACAAAATCTCAAAAACCTAATAACATGGCCTTTTGTTTTCTGGTTCCATGAAGGGAAGACTTGTATGTAGTTATTTGGACCAGAGGTGGTGAGGAGAAGGCAGGGTTTCCATGAGGGGAAGACCTTTAGGGCAAAGGCAAAGGAATGTGGGGGTTTAAGGAGGAGAGCATTCTGATCAACCCCGTGAACACCTCCCACCACACTTAGCGCGCACAGTGAGGAGGGAGTCACTAGGAAGGCTGGCTGACAGACTGCCAGAAACTTCCTCAGGCGCCATTTACCTTGGTTCACCAGGAGGTGGTGGAGCATATTGTTTAAGAACGCACATTGGTTTCAACACCCAACCCTATGACTAACCAACTATAGGTCCCCGGACAAATTACTTAACCTGTGTGAAAAGGGGGAATGATAAGAATTGTCTCATGAGGAGTAAATGAGGTGTGAGGTGTGTGTGTGTGTGTGTGTGTGTGTGTGTGTGTGTGTGTGAGAGAGAGAGAGAGAGAAAGAGAGAGAGAGAGAGATTTAGCAAAGTCATTGCATATAGTAAGTCCTCGCATCAAAGGAAAACTCTCCTTTTCCAAAAGGAAATCACAACATTATCTCCCATCCCACATGCTCTTTAAAACCGTGCCATTTTCCCATCTAGACTTTCCCAACTAGACTTCCCAAGGTGGAGTCTGGTTCCCTTCACTCTGAATCTCGATGGCCCTACAACTCTTCTGTAACAAATAGCAGGTAAGTGGAACTGATGTGATTCCTGAGGCAAGATCAGAAATGTTGATGCACTTCCACCTGGCTCACTGAGAATCCTGTTTTGGAGCCCTGAGAGTGCCGTATTGTGAGGAAGCTCCCAGCAGCTCACATGGAGAGAACAAACAGAGAAGTCCTGAGTCTACGTGAAGACAGAGAGCTGCCAGTCAACCCCCAGCTGTTGTAGTCATCGGCCACAATCCAAGCCAGAACTGCTCAGCTAAGTCTTCCCAAATTCGTGATTCGCAGAAACAGTGGAGGGTGGGAACGAAAGTGACTTCTTTTTATTTAAGCCACTAAGTGGTTATTTGTTACACAGCAATAGACAACGGAAATGGTGCCTCATAAGTGCTAAGTATTGACCTTGTCCTTCACCACAGCACTAGGATATCATCCACAGCCTTGTAGGTTCTGAGTGGCATTTCATGTTCCTCCAGAGAGAGTGAATCACCATCTCAGGGACTGTCACTAATCAAGGTCACAAGGGACTGATGTACAGCCCAGCATGCCAATTTACTACTGTAACAGACCTGTAAGGGGGTTAAATGCTCTGCCCTCAGGCCAGATTATTCCTTTCCTGTGAGACATTTACTTTGGAAACTAAATAATCAGATTATCTGGTGAGCATAAAGTGAGAATAAGGGAAATTAGTTGTCCAACTCAAATGATCCTATGGTATTGGGTCAAGGGGACATGTGCTGTTATCCCCCTGGAAAGAACCACCAGCTACAGGATGCAACAGCCCGGGCTTTTGCACCATCTCCATCTCCTACAAATGCCCTTGGATGGACACTGACACCATTGGTCCTTCTGTTTTTCTTTTTTCCAGCTTCAGTAGAGACCAGTTCCCCTTCTGAGTGATACAACATTTCTTTAGTCCAGCAGATAGTAATAATATCCTATGAAAAAATATTTCATAATGTTGTATGAAAAATATGTTATATAAATATAAAAGAACTACTATATTCAACAAAGTGAAAAAAGGGATCATTAGTATAGGACTTCTCAGAACCTTAACAGGTATGCTAATTCCTGATGCAAACCACCCAGAGGAAGATATAATAAGACAATGGATTCTCCCAGCACACATGCCTCCCCACCAGCCCCAGATTACAGTTTGATTAATGCTATTTTAAAAACAGCTTCAATCAAGTTACCCTGTGAACCAGGAATCATTCTGACCACTTAAGTTGTCTTTATATGTGACTTTGCTGGCCCATTAGGTTATTTTGTAATTTAATTATCAGAAGATTCTTCTCATTTGCCTTTTGTCCAAATTCTCTTAAGGGGTGTTACTCTGCTGCTTTTAAAGTGTTGTAGGGAAAAAAAAGTGTTGTAGGTATGGGATAGGGGGACAGGGGACAGGGGACAGAGGATATACAGAGTAATTTAGGGAAGGTGTTAGGATAGAGATCCAAAGCATTGTGATGCCTCCTGGAAATAATGGAAATGACTTTGGAGAGCTGCAGCCTTCAAGATGGGTTTTGAAGAAAGAACAGAAGTTCGACAAGACAGAGATAAAGAAAAGGACACCTCAGGCTGAGGGAACAGGTTGAACTGAAGCCTGGAGAGAAGCAAGGAATGGAGTGTTCGGGAAGTTGGGTGGAGTAAATGATGGTAGAAGGATAAAGCTGGGGATACAGGAGGGGTCTAGAAAGCTCCTTTAAAGACACTGGGCTTTATGTGAAGGTATAGGGATCCAGAGATGGACTGTAAAAGACTATGAACAGTTTAGTCTCCCAGGAGCTGGGAAAAGAACTCTGAGGCTAATGTATGGAATGCATTGGAGAAGTAAAATATGGCAAATCACTTAGGAAGTTCCCACAATATCCCGTAGGAACGTCAGCTGATGCTCAGATATATGTGGTGGCTCCATAATGTTCTTTATACTTCTCCATGCAAAGGAGACAGACTATTAGAACATCTGCTGTGAAGGAAAAAAATACTGAGCTCTGTGCTTGGGGCTTTTTGAAAAATCATCACCAGATCATTTCAGGCATGCAACTTCACACAATGACAAAACAAAGAGAAAGTACTTCTTGGTGACAGCAAGCAAACCACATAAATCCAGCCCTGCAGGTAGAAGAATAGGATTCATCCCAGATCTCAATACAGGGAGACATGAAGATACAGCCAGACATCCTCAAGGCTAATACATAACAGTTGATGTCTCGTCTCTTAATCAATACTCTGTGCTGAACTCTCTCCCATATCACCAGAGGATATTCAGTTCTGTGATCCTGGGGGCCTTCTTTAAGTGCTGTTCAGAATTTCCAGGGTTCTTGTACATCTTAAAATTTCAGACAAAAATCCCCTTGTCTCCAGTCCTCACAATTACAACTAGGTGATCCTGGTCTAAGCTTCTCTGGTCATTTGAGGCGACAGATCCAAGCCCGAGCCAGAGCTCTTCCAACACGATGACAAAAGGCACAGTCTCTGGTCTCCCAGGCATCCCCAAGCTACCTCGAACCAGTCCTAAGATGGGGAGTTGGCCTCTTCCCCTCACAAGACCCACGGAAACTAGTCTTCTCCAAGGCTCAGAGAATCTCAACTCAGCTTTCCCTCCAGAAACCCTGATCTAGCCCAGGAGCCAGAGACTCAACGACCTAGGAAGCCCAACATTTAGTGCAAATGAATGGTACCCATCAGACAGAAGAAGACAAAATAGCAAAGAATTCAAGTCTGGGTCAAGACGACAGGAAGGAGAGGTAGGGACCATGGCCAACCAGACACTCATGCCTTCTGAAGGGGACACACCCATTGCTGGCACTCCAAATGTGGAGCTAATATTGACCAAACACTCAATTTTCTAGAAGATGCCTGACCTCCAGGTTTGGATGTAGAATCCCTCCATTTACAAAATTTTAACAACCATCAAACTTAAAACTCTGTACCAGCTAATCCTGTTCCGACTCTACCAGGCACATCTCTTCGCTGACGTTGGCCGTGGGCTGTACCTCTGTGAGACACAATTGGTCTGGTGTTCCCCTTTCACAAAGCCTGGGCTTTCCAAAGCAGAGGGAAAGTCTGCTGTAGCCTGGCAACACAGAAGTTCCTGAGGCAAAGGAGTTCAGAGGTTTGTCTGTGTTCTATATTCTTGGACAAGCTTTTGAAATCTATGTTGTAGCTTCTAATGACAACACAAAGGACAAATTGAAATCTCGATATGGCTTCCCACCACAACTGCCTTTCCAGAGCAGCCACGGATCTGGTAAAATCCGTGTGGGTGGCCATAATCTCCCAAGGCTTCCTGGAGGAGGGAGGGTCATGGCCAGCGCTGATATGCAATTAGAACACAGTTTGATTGTGCCAGCTGTTAAAATACGGATACAGAGGATTCGCTCTCTTGTCCAAACCCTCGCTATCCAAAACTCTGAAACCATAGACATGCAGACAATTCAGTTCTCGTTATCTGAACTTACTACCTAAATGCACACTGATCAAACTCTGTACCCAAACTAAGTACTCAGAGCTGCAGTTTTGAGCTTTATTTTTGTGGGTTTACCCATCAGGTGGCAATGCCCACAGAGGGTAAGTAGAAAGGAGAGCAGGGTCTGGGGATACGGTAGAGCAGCTCCCCCCTAGGGTAACCCTAGTGAGAGGCAAATCCAGTGGGATCCTCAACAGAATAATAGAAGGGTCAGCTACTGGGATCTGCCTTGAGTTTACGAAGAATGACTCCAACCTCTCCAAAGACTCCCCTCTTCTCTCTCCAGGCAAAAGGGCTGAGAAGTAGCAAACAGGATGCATCCCATTAAGGAACCATTGATGATACTCACTTTCCCCCCTTACATTTCCAGTTTGGAGGGAAATCTCCACACTCCCCACTGCTTCTCCAAGATAATGTCACACCAACGAATCACTGCATTTTCTAATCCCTCCTCTGCAAAACTCCTGCTGCCCCTCCATCCGTGCCGTCCTTTGGTCCCTGGTAGTCCATTAGATCCATGGTCAGAATCAGCAAATATAGTTTCCTTTTCCTCAAAGCAGAAAGGCTTCAAATCCTCTTACTGCAACAAAGAAAAGGACTAATAAGAAAGCTATTAATTCCTCACGTGAAAACAGCCCAGTCTTCCCATCTTGCTACAAGCAGTTTGTCACTCATTTGCTGCTCTGTTCTCAGATACATTCCTTTCCTTTGCCCTGAAAGCTACACTTCCCTGACTGCCTTGCTAGCTGCCTTCTGGTTTAGCCAGTGAGAGATCATGTTGGAAGACTGGAGGGTAAAAGAGAGAAAGAGATTAAAGTATCTTTCCCCTTTCTGCTTCGACGGGCATCTCCTCTCTGGTTCCAGCTCTCATCAGACAGTCTTTTTCATAGATCCAGTTCCTATAGGGCAGCCTCTGGTGCTCTAAGTCCTGCTAGATGGCCCCAGCATCCCGAATCCCATCACAGCATCCCCTCCCTTTATTCGCTGAACCTTAGAGCTTGTAGAGGCTTCCTGCTTTGTTAATATCTGGGTTGTCTCATGGTCCCCTTAGGCTCTTGAGTTCTCCCAACGCCTTTGCAATCAATTTCTCATATGAAACTTCTTCTATTGGACTACCTAGCATAGGCTCTGTTTTTCAGACTAGATACTGACTGTTTCAAATAGGCTATCTCATCATCAGAGCACCAGCCTCTGGACTCCTATTCTTGGTGGCACTTTACGAAGGTAGAATTAAACCACGGAGAGAGGGACCGCAAGGCCCTAGCAGGATGTCATCCTTGAGATCCCAACTCTGCCAAGGCCACCACAACCGAGGAGCCCATCTTTTCCAATGTGTATCATAGTCCTACTGTAACATTGTTATTTTAGTTGAAAGCGAGAAATCGCATTTGTTTAAAGGGCAGATGATAGTGTTGTATTTGGTTCCAGGAAATTCATGAGATGAAAAATAACTCACATATTCTGGAGGAAAAGAAATTTGTCAAATACTAAAACCCAATTCCGATTCCTTACCAGTCATGAAGGTACAGGTTGGACCTAAAGGTCTTCTTCCTGAGGTATCTCTCAGTGTGGAGATTAAAAATAAACTTTTTCAGATGGAGTTGTTTATTATTGGTGTTTCTCTTTGTCAACTGCTGGTGAAAAATATGGAACTAATTTCTTCAAAAAATATTTAATTAAAAACTTGTCATGATTATGTGTTTTCCTGCCTATCCAGCATCCTTCCTGAATATGAAACATTCTCCTGATAATGAAACTGTGACTTTCCTCTGGAGGAAGTACCAGGGCCACACTCTCTCCCAACTGTCCCTCAGGTAGAGCTGATTACACCCCAGGCACCATGAAGTCACGTGATGCAGGGAAGTCCAATTGGAGTACCACATGCTCACGGCCATGGTGATTGATTGGCTCAGGAATGGGCACAAATCCAAGCCTATCAGGTCAAACAAAGCTAACTTTTGCTTAAGCAACCAAGAAAGGAGTATCCTTTTCCTCACGGCTCAGGGCTTTGAAGATGCAGACCTTGAGCTCCCACGTGGGAGGTGACTGCCTCAGAGTGAAATCAGAGAGAATTGCACTGAGGAGAGAGGAGAGAGAGAATCCAGGTCCTGATGGCATAATTTGGATCTTTTTATCTAGCTGTATCTGAAGGTAGCCCGCTGTTGGATCATCTATATACATTTTATGTTTTTTGGTTTAAGGACGTTTGAGTTTGATTTCTATCCCTTGCAACCAAGATTTCTGATTAATAGACCTATAACAAGTAAAGCATTGCATTAGGCACTGTGGAGGATCATAAGATGAGCAACCTCTCAGGTAGTTTACAAAGGAAAGAAATGGATCCATTAGTTGAAGCAGACGATGTAATGAGAACAGCAGATAGAAAGTACAACTAGTCCACTTCTCTTTTGCCTCCGTTATTTCAAGAAAACTAATCTAAAATACGGAGAGGGTAGAACAAATGTTTTTTAAGGGTTCAGAAATCTGAGATAAATGAGGAGAAAGAAGAAAGCTCATCACTGCTTTGATGAGTCCAAATCACTTTTCCCAACTGAGACACAATGAAGTGAGCTCCCAGGACTGAAAAATGAGAATGCTGACCCACTGGGGGTACCCTCTGAAGGACTGCGGGGAACTGCGAAGTAATCTGGATTTTTAAAAATGGATTTTATTATTTACAGTCTAATGAGTTGTATTTAATTCTTGGAAAATTAAATAGTTGGCTTTCAAACACAGAAAAATGTGTTCATTTTTCGATTAAATATTTTTTGAAGGAACTAATTAGTCTGATTTTTTCCCACCAGCAATTGCATACGACAGAGAGAAACAACAGTAACAAAAAAACTTAATCTGAAAAATAAACTATTTTTAATCTCCAATTTGAGAGATATCTCAAGATGAGACCTTTAGGTCCAACCCATACAATCATGAATTGTAACACATTTGAATTGGATTTTAGTAGTTGATGAATTTCTTTTCCTACAGAACGAAAGCACGAGTTCTATGAGCAAGTTACACCAAACCACTCCAATCTTCTTTCTTTAATAAAATGATAATATGGGCATAAATGGGACCAGAGCAGACATAATTAATCCAAATAGTAAAGTGGTTGGCAGTCTTTCTTTTTTTCCTATTTTTGAAAATTCTTGTTTTCAAATGAGGAAACAAGCCATATGTTAGTACAGATAAAATGATTACTTACCAAAGCCAAAGAGTGTTTGATCAATGGAGTAATGAAACGTAGAGTGGCCTCCAAGGGAATGCTATGAGGATCTACCCTATTTAAAATGATCTATCAGTGATTTTCATATTATTGATTTTAAAATCATATATATATATAAACCTGGGAGAAACTGGTTGATGAAATCAGGACTTAAAAAATCATAACAGGCTACAATAATTTACCCTAAAAGCAACAAGATAACATTTAATAAAAGAGGAAGTCCTACACTTAAGTTAAAAACAACAACAACAAAAGTACGGAATGGAGAAGACCTGGCTTAACTGCATTTCATTCAAAAAAAGATACAGGTGATTCACAAAGTATGGATGATAATATAGAAGGAATTCCCTGATGTGGGGAAAATCCTCCTAACATTTTCTTCAGTGGATAAAAACCAGTTTACTGAAAATACACACACACACACACACACACACACACACACACAGAGATATTAATAGAAAAAGGACTCAAAAGGTAGCAGCAGTTAACTTTCAGTGGTGAAAATATAGGTGATCTTATTTTCCTCTTTGTGTTGTTTCATATTTTATACATTTGCTGCAATTACTTTTTATAATAAAAATGTCATTTTAGTTCAATATCGATCAACAATGTAACATGGCTGATAAAAACAAAAAAAGAATGCAGTCTTAAGCTGCATACATAGAATTACATTTCCCAGAAGAGAGATATTGATCAGTTCCCTGCACTCTGAATGGGGACAGCCATATCCGGGATAATGAATCAAGTCCTGGACGTCATGTGTTAAAGGAGCTCTTTGATAATTTGGACTCATATGGGGTTTGGGAAGCGTGTTAAGTGATCTGAAGGTTAAAGAAACTTGCAAAGATGGCCTGTAAAGAAAAAAGGTAATAGAGATATGTTTGTTTTCATTATAAAAATTAAGTTCCCATATGGAAGGAACAGCAGATTTGTGGCAGATTAAAGATGCCCGTGACTTCTTTGCTACTTGTGCCATTGAGAGATGGGAATCTAGGTCCCCTCCCTTTCAGTGTAGATGGTTTCTGTGACTGCTTTGATCAACAGAAAATGGCAGAGTGTCACTATGCCCATTTCTGGGCCCAAATCTTAAGAGATGGGCAGCTTCCTCTTTCTGTCTTCTGGTGAAGCCAGTAGGCTTGTGAGAAGTGTGCCTGCACTATGACCACGAGGCACGAGGAAGCACCAGCTGGCCATGTGGAGAGGCCATGTACAGGGAGAGAAGTCCGAACAGACCCCAGCTGGTCCAGTCACCCCAGCCCGGGCACTGGACAGCAGAGTGAGGAAGCCTTTGGACAACGTCTGGCTGCAACCATATGAGGAACACCAAGCAAGAATCACACCATGGAGCCCATCAATCCCAGAATCATGAGAGGTAATAATAGTTATTTGAAGTTACAGTGTTTGGGGATAGTTTGTTACAAAGCAATAGAAAACC
>JAPYYJ010002870.1:0-12219 GCA_028533885.1 Nasua narica | reverse complement strand
CAGGGTGAGCTGGACCCCCTCCGACCCTCCATCCTGCCAAGTGCTCTGGGGAGGCCCCACTCACAGGCACAGTCTCTCTCTCTGCATCGGGGGCGTCCCGCAACTCCAGGCTGATACCCACTCACCATCTATTCTACTGGGTAGGGTTTCTCTTTCTCTTGCGTTCCATGAAGTCATGGCTTTAAGGGTCTTTGGCCTGAACTGGGTCACACTCTCATCCCTCAGGGCACCCAGAGCACCCAGCATGGGGTTGGGTAGACTTGGATCATATGTCCATCTTCAAGGTGGGTGGATGTGGGATCTCCCCTCTGGAACTGTTTGGATGGGAGGCAGGTGAGATGTGGTTCCCAAAGGGAAGCTGAGGTGCTGGACTTGGACGTGAGAAGAGACGCCAGGCTGGGAAAGCAGCAGATGCCACATCGCTGGTGGGGACTTCACGACTGTGGAATCTCACGCCCAGGGAAGGAAGGGGTTAACCCAGGATCAGGGGCTGCAGCTGGCCATCCAGTGCTCTTCCTGTCCTCCCACGATGGCAAGACGCCCTTCCAACTGCTGAAAAAGCAACTTTGCTGTTGGAGGGAAACTCAAGGCTCCTGCCCTGGGCATCGGGTCCTCGCATCTCAGAGATGGGAAGGCACACAGACCTCACTCAGTCCCTGGGAGGAGGGAGCCCAGGAGTCACCCCTGCCCCCCCCTCACTAATCACCCAACCCCAAAGAACACACTGGCTCATTTCCAGTCTCTTCTCTCTCCTTTCCAAAGAGCAGAGACCCCATGTGAGGATGGTAAGGAAATTATTGTTCGGTTAAGCCGTGGGAGGCTCGAGGATTTTCCCATGACACAGACTCCACACTTGGCAGGCTGTTCAAGGGCCACAGACCCTGGGTCCCGCACGCGGCTCTGAGACCTTGCAGTCTCAGTGAGAAACTGCCTGCCGGGAGACACAGTTGTTCCTGTATCCTTGATTCCTAACAAGTATGCATTTCAAATATTTACGTTATAACTGGAGGCCAAAGGACTGCAGGGCCAGTCTGCTGTATGGCTGCTTTCGCCAGAGCCACATTCTGTAGTATCTGGAGAATTATTACCTCACTTAGCAGGCTCAGAGGCCGTGAGGGAGGAGACACTTGACTCAGCCACACAGACATTGGGAATGAAAACATCCCAAGGAGCTGTCTACACTGTCCACGGACCTGTTACATTGCCCAGGAGCACAGTCAGCTCCGTAATTGCCATGGGTGTCGTCAAGACCCAGGCTGGCCTGGGCTGGAGGACCACAGATGCCTGTCTGGATGGGGGGAGGCCAAACGTTGCCCTTTCTGAGACCTGAATGTCTATTGCTGATCACTCCGATAGGCAAGAGGGCCCCACCAGCCCTACAAGAAGGCTATATAGGGGAGTGTTTAGGCTGCTGCACCCAGTCCTGTATAGATGCATGCATGTCTGCTGCATGCCCAGGTGGGTCAGGGCTGTGCTGGAAGGTGTGGCAGCCCAGGCAGAGTGGGTCCAGCAGCACCTTCCCAGGGGGAGCAGTGGAAGAATCCTGTATAAGTTCTGTACAACCCTTGACTGGAGTGCAGTTGTATTTCCAATAGTCAGTGCCCAGATGGACATTTCACTCGTCTTCTGTTAGAGCCCCAGGACTGAGCAGCAGAAGACCAAGGCTCCAACTCAGCCCTGACTCATGTGTGACTCTGGATAACTCCTGTCCCATGCAGCAGCCCAGAGAGATACAGGAGGGAGAAGTGGGCCCATTAGGCTTAAAACCAGATCCAGACCTGACCCGGGCTCATAATCAGCCTTGATTCAGACCAGACCCTGACCCTGATCCTGACCCTAACTCTGACACTGACCCTGAACCAGACCTGATCCAGACCCAGACTCTGACCCTGAACCTGACCCTGACCCAGACCCAGACACTGACCCGGACACAGACCCTGACTCAGACCCTGACCCAGACCCAGACCCTGACCCTGACACAGACCCAGACCCTGACCCAGACCCAGACTCTTCCCTGACCCAGACCCTGATCCAGACCCAGACCCTGACCCAGACCCTGACCCAGATTCTGACCCGGACACAGACTCTGCCCTGACCCAGACCCTGACCCAGACCCTGACCCAGACCCAGACCCTGACCCAGACCCAGACCTAGACCCTGACCCGAACACAGACTCTGCCCTGACCCAGACCCTGACCCAGACCCTGACCCAGACCCAGACCCTGACCCAGACCCTGACCCAGACCTTGACCCTGACCCAGACCCAGATCCAAACCCAGACCCTGACCCAGACTTGATCCAGACCTAGACCCAGACCTGACCCAGACCCAGACCCAGACCCTAACCCAACCCTGACACAGACCTGACCCAGACCTTGACCCTGACCCTGACCCAGACCCTGACCCTGACCCAGACCCTGACACTGACCCAGACCCAGACCCAGACCCAGATCAAAACCCAGACCCTGACCCAGACTTGATCCAGACCTAGACCCAGACCTGACCCAGACCCAGACCCAGACCCAGACCCAGACCCTAACCCTAACCCTAACCCAGACTGACCCAGACCTGATCAAGACCCACACCCTGACCCAGACCCTAACCCTGACCCAGACCCTGACCCAGACCTTGACCCAGACCCAGACCCAAACCCAGACCCTGACCCAGACCTGACAGAGACCCAGACCATGACCGGACCCTGACCCAGACCTGATCCAGACCCAGACCCAGACCCAGACCTGATCCAGACCCAGACCTGGACCCAGACCATGACCCTGACCCAGACCTGATCCAGACCCTGACCCAGACCCAGGCCCTGACCCAACCTGATCCAGACCTAGACCCAGACCTGATCCAGACCAAAACCCAGATCCAGACCCAAACCCAGACCCTAACCCAGACCTGACCCAGACCTAGACCCAGACCTGACCCAGACCCAGACCCAGACCCTGACCCAGACCTGAACCAGACCTTGACCCAGACCCAGACCCAGACCCTAACCCAGACCCTGATGCAGACCTGACCCAGACCCAGACTCAGACCGTAACCCAGACCCTGATCCGGACCTGATCAAAACCCAGACCCAGACCCTGACCCAGACCATGACCCGGACCCAGACCCTGACCCTGACCCTGACCCAGACCCTGACTCAGACCTGATCCAGACCCAGACCCTGACCCAGACCCTGACCCAGACTCTGACCCTGACCCAGACCTGATCCAGACCCAGACTCTGACTCTAACCCAGAACTGATCCAGACCCAGACCATGACCCAGACCCAGACCCCGACCCGGACCCAGAACCGGACCCAGACCCTGACCCTGACCCTGACCCGGACCCGGACCCTGACACTGACCCTGACTCTGACCCAGACCTGGACCCTGACCCTGACCCTGACCCATAATCTGACCCAGACCCTGACCCAGACCCTGACTCAGACCCTGACACTGACCCGAACCCTGACCCGTACCCAGACCCTGACCCTGACCCAGATCTTGACCCTGACCCTACCCATAATCTGACCCAGACTCAGACCCAGACCCTGACCCTGACCCAGACTTGATCCAGACCCAGACCCAGACCCTGACCCAGACCCTGACCCAGACCCTGACCCAGACCTTGACCCAGACCCAGACCCTAACCCAGACCCTGACCCTGACCTGATCCAGACCCAGACCCTGACCCTAACCCAGACCCTGACGCAGACCTGACCCAGACCCAGATCCAGACCCTAACCCAGACCCTGACCCAGACCTGATCCAGACCCAGACCCACACCCTGACCCAGAACTGACCCTGACCCTGACCCAGAATATGACCCAGACCCTGTCCGAGTCCCTGACCCAGACCCTGACCCAGACTCTGACCCTAACCCTGACCCAGACCTGATCCAGACCCAGACTCTGACTCTAACCCAGAACTGATCCAGACCCAGACCCAGACCATGACCCAGACCCAGACCCCGACCCGGACCCAGACTCTGCCTTGACCCGGACCCAGAACCGGACCCAGACCCTGACCCTGACCCGGACACTGACACTGACACTGACTCTGACCCAGACCTGGACCCTGACCCTGACCCTGACCCATAATCTGACCCAGACCCTGACTCAGACCCTGACACTGACCCGAACCCTGACCTGTACCCAGACCCTGACCCTGACCCGGATCTTGACCCTGACCCTACCCATAATCTGACCCAGACCCTGACCCAGACCTTGACCCAGACCCTAACCCTGAGCCTGACCCGAACCCTGATTCAGACCCAGACCCTGACCCGGACCTGGACCCTGACCCAGACCCAGACCCAGAGCCTGACACTGACCCTGACCCTAACCCAGAGACTGACACTGACCCGAACCCTGACCCGGACCCTGACCCAGACCCAGACCCAGACCCGGGTCTCAAGCCTAGCCCTGATGCAGACTGTAATCTTGATCCAGTTAAATTTTGGTAGGGAAGGGGCACCTGGGTGGCTCAGTTGGGTGGGCAGCTGCCTTCAGCTCGGGTCATGGTTGCAGGTTCTTGGGATCGAGCCCCGCATCGGGCTCCCTGCTCGGTGGAGAGCCTGCTTCTCTCTCTCCCTCTGCATGCTGCTCTGTTTACTTGTGCTCTCTATCTCTCTGTCAAGTAAATAAATTAAAAAATAAATAAATTTATTTATTTATTTTGGTAGGGAAGTGTGTGATGTTGTTTCCTAACAGTTCGATTTACATGCTGTGGGTGGATGTTCACAAGAGTGCCCTGTTTCTCAATTGTGTACATTGGAAGAAGCTATAACCCACTTGAACCTTGTTAAATAGCCAAAGGGAAGGCAGAGACGAATGGATTAGGACACGAGCGGAAACACATACAAGTGTGAGATGTGACAGAGCTTCGGAGACAGGTGCATGCTAGAGCTGCCTTCAGTCCAAGCTCAGGGGCCGCCCCAGCCCGAGCTGCAGACTAACTGGGACCCCAGACCCCAGGGCCTTGTGGGAAGATGGGGATCAGGTCAGTCCAGTAATGTGTCTCAATCTCAGCTGACCCTTGAGATGAGGTAAAAGGACTCCTTTTGGTGCCTTCTTAAGGATGGCCCTCAGCCAGATCGGTTTCCGCAGACTTTCCTCCTCACCCATTACTGCCTTTCATCCAGCTCCATGGAGCCCTGAGACATTTTCTGCACCTGCTGCTCACTTGACCTCTGCATTAATTACCAGGGATTTGGGGAGCGGTTTCACAAGGAACAAATGTCTCTTCCTCTTTGGAGACATCCTGGAGTCTGTGTAGACTCTCCCCACACATGACACAGCGGTGGCAGCCCTGGGAGCTGGTGAACTCCGGGCACCCCTCCCTTATAACCATGTCTCAACTGTTTCCAGGCACACTCTGACTACGACGGACTTGGGAGCAAAGAGCGGCCTGGTGATTGGACAATTCACCACGCCGTGGGGGGTCTGCTCGGGGAGGAGGGTGGAGAGCAGGGGCCACCCCTGCTGACCGAAAAGCCCTGCCTGCACCTGTGTCCCTTCCTCCTGTGCTCGGCAGAGAGATGTGCCCATGCAGAGATGCTGACGATCGGGCCCCAGCCCACAGATGCTCATGGACGGCCTGGGCTGGACAGTCCTAGGTAAGGGACTGAGGCAGCTACGTCTCCTCCTGACCCTAGCAGGCTTGTGATGACACTCGTGGTGTCACCTTGCACTTCTCTTTAAAGAGTGGAAGATGCCTCTAGAATCAAACTTCACAGAACTGAGCTCGGGTGAGCGAGATCTGGATGAAAGAGTTCCAAATTGGGGATGGGTCCCGAGTCCCAGCCTCAGCACTTGGTGCGCACTGGTGCACATGTGAGTGTGTGTGCGTGTGTGTGTGTGTGCATGCACACACACACACACACACACACACACACACACACTGACTCCACTTGTCAGCATGCCCTGTGGCTGTTTTTGGAATATCACTCAATGTGACTAACAGACCAGGTCCCCCTGTAGAAAAGCTCAGGGCGAGTGAACCTGCTTTCTGTCTCCATCCTTTCGAGCAAAGGGAGGGCACTGCTTTCTGCCCTGTGTGCTCTGAAGCAAACTGACCACATGCTCTTGTGACTCAGAGAAGCAAGAGCCAAGTTCTGTGAGATTATAACCAGCACCCGTAGTTCAAAGTCGGCTGCTCTCTGCTGTGGGACCCTGCTCGAGGCTGGTTGAGCGCGGCTGACATGACACCGTCTCGCTGGCTTTCTATGAGAGGAAATGAGACACAGTTCTGCTGTCTTCCCTGCGCGGGCCACTCCACCAGCATACCACAGTGGGGGCTTACAAGCCACAGAAGGGTACCACTTAGTCCGGTGGCTGCAAGTCCAAGATGGGAGTGCTCAGTAAGTAAGTAAGTAAGACCCCTTCAGGTCTCGGACTCCCTCCTAGGACCCACGCAGTGGAAGGGGCGAGAGAGTCTGTGGGCTCTCTTCTGAAAACACGGACCCTAACATGGGGGTTCTACCCCACGAGCGAATCCCTCCTGAAGGTCCCACACACTAAAACCACCACAGCAGAGGTTGGGGCTTAACACAGGACTTGTGGGGGTGCAGACATTCAGACCATAGCACCTAGCTTTACATAAAGAGTAATTACTACCACTACTTTTTCTGAATAATTTCAAGTCTTATTCTTATGAAAATCATTAGAGAACCAAAAATGCTTCTAAATTCATTTTCCCCCACTGGCTTTTGAATGAGCGCCTACATGCCTGTCACTCTTGCCTTCTGCTCCTTCCCCATAAGGGGCAAGCCCCAGGAGCACACCCAGCATCTCCAGGCGGTGTCTCTGTGAAAGGTGCCCCGGGGTTGCTCAGCCTCCCTGCAGCCCGTGCTCCCTCACGCTGACCACTAACTCTCTCCACTAGAAGAGAGTCAGCTGACTGCTGTCATTGCTGCTCTGCTCTGCATTGAAGGCCACAGGCAGAGGAAGCCCTGGCCTTCCTGGCACCTGGGGGACAAAGAGATCACCAAGAACACTGTGGGTCTCAGCACACTGTGTCCAGACCTGGGGAGAGGAATTAAGAAACTGGTGAATTTGCATAAAGAGCATATGCAAGTTCCCTATACAATTACGGAAATTTTATGTGGGATTCAAATAATAAAAAAATACAATGGTAAAGAAAAATAGAGAAGTTGAAAAACCCGTGATAATATTGATCTTAAAATTAATGTGTTTAATAAAAAAACCTCTCCACCAAAGAAAATCTGTGTCGATTCCCTCAGCATTACCAACGCCCTGTTACTTGCTTGGACTCCCAGCATTTGTTCACTTAGAGCAGTTTCTGTTTTAGTTCCAGGTTCCCTTAGTTGTCTCCTTATCTCAGACCAGTGAGGATGAGTGCTGAGTCTTATTTAATTTTATTTAATGCAGTGTAAGCAAAGACACCAACATAAAATGAGTGTCAAGAAATATTTTTTTGTAATTATTGCTAATGGGGTGTTTATACCTTCAGGGTTAGCCCCCGTTGATTTGGTAGTTCGGGGCATAGAGAGAGGTAGGATGAGTGTCACCGAATAATGGAAATGGCCGTCACTGTCCTTCCACACTAACAGCATATGGGTAGCCCTTAGTTGGATTGTTTTGCTCACCTGAGTAGAGCCGGCACCTGGGAGACGCCCAGGGAGAGGCCGAGCACACAGGAGCTCCTTCTAGGGCTGAAAGCCATCGGAGATGGGGCAACTGGTATTCTCACACACAGTTTGTTCCTCATTCCAGAAGGTTCAGTCCTTCTTGGCATGTGCATCTCTGTCCTGACCCACAGCCACAATGACCATCAGCAACCTAATCTTGAAGGTCGGCTTTCTGACCCTGGTGGGGGCTGAAGTCCTGGACAATGACTTTCTCTTTTCTGTTCACCGCCTCCTGGCTCATGCTGGCCATCAAATGAAACTCACACACCTGATTCTCACCAACCTGGCTGTGGCCGGTGCCTCGGGGCTCCTCTCTGAGGGGATCCCTTACATCCTGGCCCCTTCTGGGCTGAGCAGCATCTTCATGCAAGCTCACCTACTTCATCCACAGAGTGGCCTGGGGTCTTTCTCTGCTTCACCCACCTCCTGAGTTTCTTCCAGGCGAGGACCACCAGCCCAAGCCCTGGCACATGGGCAGTGCCAAGGAGCACCTGACCCCTCTCTTGGTTCTGTTGGGCCATCAGTCTCTCATAAACACCTGCGTTCCTGTAAGTAAGTACAACCAATTAGACTTAGCTAGTGAACCCAGGGGCAACATTTTGGAGCCTGCTCTTTCTCCTACAAGGGCACACTTTCTCCCGCTCTCCACACCATCCCGCTGTTCTTCACTGATGCTGGGTTCAGGGGCATCATGATGTGGGTCAGAGCCTACATGGCGCTCCTGCTGCACAGACGCTGTCAGAGGGGGCAACACCTGACCCCGCCCCAGCCTCTCTCACAGGCTTGCCCCTGAGACCAGAGTCACTCACACCATCCTGCTGGCAGGCAACACCTCTGTCTTATTTATTATTAAACTGCCCTGGTGCTCTCTCTGACTGATGTCCGTCTCAGCCCTGCCAACTGCTGGCTTCCCCTCTGTCGGTCCTTCTGTGCTGACCCTCCATGACACACAAGTCCCCAGAGTCTGCTTTTCTAAAAGGGGGGAGGCCTTTCCCCTGACCCTGAACTTACGACAAGCATGTCCTGCTCTCTGCCGAGGATGGAGTGCCAACCCAATAACCATCTTCACAGTTTCTTTGCCATTTCCGAGAATCCTATTTATTAACATATAACATTTTAAGCAAATTTACATTTTACTTGCTACTTTCAGTATTTTTATTCCACATGTTATTTTATCTAGAATCACAGAGAGGAGAGGCATCCTCCACAGTGGTCCAAAATGCCCCCCACCTCCTGGTGTTCACACTGTTTCTATAAATCTCCATCCCTTTAACAAAGGCTAGACCCTGCAGCGCACTTTTAACAAAAATACTACAGCAAACATGATGAGATGTCACCTCTCAAATCAGGACAAGAAGGCTCGGGCTCTCTCGATTACTTTCTCTCTCTCTGTCGCTCCCGCCAATAGAAGCCAGATGCTATGTTGTAAGATATCCTATGGAGAGGCCCAGGGGGCAAAGGCTTGAGCACCAGAAGCACTAATATCCAAGAGCAAGAGAAGGACACAGAGGTCTCAGCTCTACAATAGAGCAAACCCACCAACCCCCCACCTTCTTATTCTGGTCAGGCCCTTCATGGGTTAGGGGAGACCCACCGCATTGGAAAGGGTGTCTGCATCACTCCATCCACTGAATCAATGCCAGTCCCTTTTAGAAACACCTTCATGGGCAGGTGGAACATTTTACCAGTTATCTGGGCATCCCTCACACCCGTTAAACTGACACAAAATTAACCCTCTCAGAGAGACTCTGTCAGTCCTTCCTCTAGTTCAAGGAGAAAAGAGACATTTTGTTTTCCGGTGAACCATCTGAGTCCTTTTGTTCATTATGGGTCAGCCGACTCATCCGTTGGAACTTGGTGGTGAAGGATATTTGGCAGATGGAACTAACAGTCAGGCATTTAATGAAAGGAGTTTCTATAAAGATAAAAGAAAAATGATTAATATTTGGAAATCTAGATTCCAGTTACAAAATCGAGAGGATTTCTAGATGAAAGTTGGAAGTATATATGGTGAAGTCTGAATAGTTATGGTAAGCCCACAGATTGCCTGCTTTTCATTTGGAATGTCTTTGATGATGGCCTCAGATATTTTGGTAAATTTTCTGAGCCCCACACACCAACGGGCATGGAATTTACAGTTTCTATATCACTGGAATTTTTAGAAATATTAAATTTATATAGACATTCCTTTATCTCTGAACCAACTGGAACCCTCCACAAGGGATTCCATAATTCAATTTGGTAATACCATTCAAAGGTAGGTAAATATCACAGATTCAAGCATGAGTGTACATATAGACAAATACAATGGGAGATCTTAGAGCTGTCATTCTAAAATTTTACCACAAGTCAGATAAAGACAGTAATACAAAACTCACTGATTTACATAAAATAACTGACTCTTCTCTATCCTACTTCATATTTTTATCAGAATGGTGTTTCTGACAGATGGAGCAAGTTAAGGTTGACCACTCAATATAAGGGCTAATGTTTTTTACTGAGAGTTTTGGAGACTCTTAATATTTTTTTTTGTTTTTTCCAATATAATAAAGGCTGTGGACTAAACTTTTGGTTTGTTTCCAATTAGGCCCCCTTTTTTCAGCCTCAGGTAGTTGCCTTTGAGGGTCTCCAGGTCCCTTGAGATTCCCTAATGGAGAGTAAGGGAGCTCATGTTCCAGTAGCAGAGAGGCTAGAGTGGGAGGGGAAGAGGCCAGCATTGGTGGACGGAGGAATGGAGGAAGGGGGCCTCAAGGGGACCCATCAAAGACCTGAGGGGACTGAAGGGAAGGTCAATGGAGGTAAGAGGAGGCGGAGGAGAGGAGGAGATGGAAGGGAGAAATTTTAGAGGAGCTAGTTTGGGGAGATCTTCAATTTCCCAAGGAAGACTTGGGAATTTAAATTATCCTTAGTGAAATCAAGCCAACAGGGAGGAGGCTGACAGAGTTGTCAGAACATAGCCAGCAAGGGTAAAGGGGGTAGTGAGGAAGGGGCTTCAGTCAACTGAGGAAGGGGCTTCAGTCATCTGAGGAAAGGGCTCAGTCAACTGAGGATCTCAGAAGCTCCCATGGGAGAAGCAGATTCAAACAGAGAGGCTTCATAAAGATCCAGGAAAGTTTCTCACCCAGAGATTCAGAAAATGAATTCCATTTGAAACAAAACAAAACCAAAAAAGAGCTGTAAAGAAAGACTTCTAGCCCAGCAAGTATCTTCTGAACAGAGTTGTGCCTCTAACCCAGATTCTTAGAAACAGTTGCTTGTCTCTGTTTGTCTGGGACCCTAACCCAGCTTCTAGACTGCACTCAGAATCTTCAGAATCAAACCTGTCCTTACCAACTTCAACAGATGCTTTTCTGAAGCAATGGTTCATGAGTGTCTCTGATCAGTCAGGGCTGGGGACAAAGGGCTCACAGGTGGATGCTTGGAGTCCTGGGTAAGAGGTATGGGGGTCCAATGAGTAATCTGATCCTGTTCAAGTTGTTGGCACCAAGAGGTGGTATTCTACAGAAGTCCATATAAATGACAATGTTCTCATTACATTCTCCAGAATCTAAGAATTGTGAAACTGTTGAGAGACATGAAATTTGCAGGAAAAAATTACTTTCCAAAAGCCACTTTCTGGCCTTAAGACAAAAAAATATGGGGGCTTTTTGAGCAGCAATTTGGTAGTCAAGTGTGTTTCCTAGAGCAGTTTATTTGTAGTTGTAAGTGCATGGTTTTGCAACTGAAATTCTTGTCTAGAAAGTGAAGATGAAAATTTGGATGCTGAGTAGGCAGCCTAAGAAAGTGGTCTGACGTTGCAGAAAGGATGGCTAGGTGAAGAGATAGATGACAGATGACAGACAGACGATAGATAGATGATATATAGACAATAGATAGATGATAGATAGACAATAGAAAGATGATAGATAGACAGATGATAGGTGATAGACGATAGACTACAGATAGATGATAGACAATAGATAGATGATAGATAGACAAGAGAAAGATGATAGATAGATGATAGATGATAGATAGATAGATATAGATAGATAGATAGATGATAGATAGACAGATGGTAGACAGACAATAGATAATGATACATAGACGATAGATAGATAGATAGATAGATAGATAGATAGATAGATAGATGTTAGATAGACAATAGACAGACAGATAGACGGACCAAAAAATTTTCTTAAAAGCAAAGAATGAAACTTGACCATTCTCTTACACCATACACGAAGATAAACTCAAAATGGATAAAAGACCTCAACGTGAGGCAGGAATCTATCCAAACCCTAGAGAAGAACATAGGCAGTAACCTCTTCGACATCAGCCACAGCAACTTCTTTCAGGACATGTCTCCAAAGGCAAAGGAAACAAAAGAGAAAATGAACTTTTGGGACTTCATCAAGATAAAAAACTTCTGAAAGAAGTTGCTGTGGCTAATGTCATAGAGGTTACTGCCTATGTTCTTCTCTAGGGTTTTGATAGATTCCTGCCTCACATTGAGGTCTTTTATCCATTTCGAGTTTATCCTCGTGTATGGTGTAAGAGAATGGTCAAGTTTCATTCTTCTACATACCACCTTACACCAGTT
>JAPYYJ010002869.1:0-12221 GCA_028533885.1 Nasua narica | reverse complement strand
GCAGATAAAGAGATGAGAAGCCAGGGGAGCCTGCAGTCAGAAAAGGGAGTGGGGGCAGGACCGCAAGGGATGTCTGCTTGTCCGTCTCCCGTTTACCAGCCGTGACTGTGAGCAGGGCACGGGGCCAGGCGCTGGGGACACCCTCAGCTCATGTCCCTCACGGCGGGAAGACAGGAAGCAAACAGCTCACAAACGCGGTGACAAGCGTGCTGACTGCCAGGAAGGAGGGTGAGTGGTGCTCTGCCGGTGGGGCGGACATGCCCTGGCGGGGCGTCAGGGGAGGGTCTCAGGGGAGGTGGCACTTAGGCTGAGATCTGAAGGGTGGGGGTGGGTACGGCATCCAGGCCAAAGGAACAGCGTGAAGGGCGTGTGGCAGAAAGGGGGGACTATAAGGCTGGCGGGGGGGAGGGTGTGCCCTGCGAGCCGGGGGGGGAGTACCGGGGGCTGAATAGTGTCCCCCAAAGTTCATGTCCACCTGGACCTTCAGAGTGTGATCTTATTTCAAAATAGGATCTCTACAGGTTTCATTACTTAAAGAGCAAAAATGAAGTCATCCTGAGTCAGGGTGAGCCCCATTTCCAATGAGAATGTCCCCATGAGAGACAGGAAAGGACACAAAACACATGGGGGACGGGCCATGTAAGACGGGAGCAGATGGGGGTGATGTCGCCTCGGGCCAAGGAATGGCAGGGCCACCACAAGCTGGAAGAGGCAAGGAAGGACCCTCCCCTGGAACCTTTGGAGGAAAAAGGGCCTTGCTGACACTTTGACACCAGACTCCCAGCCTCTGGAACTCTCAGAGAATAAACTGCTATGGTTTTAAGTCACCCAGTTTGGGGTCCCTATTACGACCACCCTAGGCACGCAATCCCAGGGTCTCCGGTCCCGAGGCCCAGGCACACGGGTCAGCCCGGCAGGGCAGGAGCCAGCACTATTCTTGAGAGTTTGGGGTACATATGGGACCAGAGTGGCTGCTGGAAAAGCGGGCCCAGTTACGTGGCCGCCACTAAGAAAAGAGAGTGTCTGTTTTGGGTAAACATACTTTTTTATTAACGCAGACTCTTGGTACACGTACAAAAAAGCATGTACTCTGTGGGGGGAAAAAGTCATTTCAACACACGGGGCTGAAAAAACTGGACATTCACTTGTGAAGGAATGAAGTTGGGCCTTGACCTCCCGTCCTAAACAAAAACTGCTCAGAAAGGATCACGGGCCCAAACGTTAAAGCTAAAACTCTCGAAAGAAAACACAGTGGTAAACCTTTGTGCTCCTAAATTTCTCAGTGGATTCTCTGACACGAAACCACAGCACAAACAAAAGGAAAAAAACAGATATGCTGGCCTTCGTCAAAATTAAAAACATCCGTGCTTCAACGAACACCATTAAAAAAAGTGAAACGATAGCCCACGGAATAGGGGAAAACATCTGCAAATCGCATATCCAATGAAGGGAGTCTTGAAGAAGATACACAAATGGCTGACGAGCACCTCAGGAGACGCCCAACACTGTTAGCCACCAAGAAAACGCCATTAAAAGCCACAATGAGGTTACCGCGGTGCACCCATTGGAATGGCTGAAGTCAACAGGACCAGTGACAGACACAGGAGGGATGATGGGGAAACTGCAACTGTCCCACAGTGTTGGTGGGAGCGTAAAATGGTGTGGCTTTGGAGAACGGTCTGGAAGTTCCTCAACAGATTAAACAAACAAAAAAAATCACCATTTGATTCAGCAATTCTATTTCTAGGTATTCATATAATAGAAATCACAACATATGTCTCCGGCTAAAATCTCGTCCTCCAATGTTCACAGCAAGATTGTTCGCAGCTGTTGGGAGGTGGAAAACAGGCCAACCGTCTGGCCACGAACAAAAAAACCCGTGTGGCCCAGCTGTACGGCAGGCCGTTACTCAGCCTGGGGAAGGAGGGCCACTTGCCACCGCGCGGGTAAACCTTGAAAATACTGTGCCTACTGCCAGCAGCCAGTCGCCAAAGGGAGGACATCCCTCTATTCATATGAAATGTCCAGACCAAAAGCGAGGGGGAATAAAGGAACAAGAAGAGACCTGAAGAGGACAGGGCTTGTTTCCGAGTGACGAGAATATTCTAAAACTAATCTGTGGGGATCACTGCACGACACTGAATACACTAAAAACTACTGAACTGTATAGCATAGACGAATGAATTCAGTGGTATATAAATTACATTAAAAAACGCAAAACGTACTCAAAACATCAGTATATAGGCAACTGTTTTTAAAAGGTATCCGTTTCTCAAAAATGCGGAGCCACAGGAGTCTGTGTTCGGACCCATGCTCCATCGCCAGGGGCTCTCTTCTCGTCCCCGGAGCTCGGGGCCGATGGCTGAGGAGCTGGCCAGGCCAGCAGCGCCCCCCCCACCCGCCCAGGGTCACGTGGCCCCCTTGTGGGCACAGTTGAGCCAACGAGCTCACTAGTCTGGGTGGTGCTGAGCTCCCAGGGCAGGGCCAGGGCTGCCTGACCTCGTGGACTGAGGGGGCACCGGGCCCGCCGTCAAGGGGAACCCCAGGCAGTGCGACCAGAGGCCACGGCAGGCCACATTGTTTGTGCTGGGCTGTGCCAATCAGCCGGGCCCAGCTGAACGCCAGCACCCGGCGTCTGGGAAGGGCTGCTGTACGCACACTCGGTGAAACTTCAGGGCTGGATTCCCAGCCCCCACCTCTGCATTCAGAGCCCCGAGCTCGGGGAAGGGCCTGACGCGTCACCACAATCCCAGTGAGCTCACCAGACGCCCTCGGCCCTGACTCAGCCGCCCACACCTGTGGCTGCCAGGGACCCGGGGTGAGGGGTCCGGCTCTGGGGTCGACGTGCCCCAAGTGAGCCTGCCCGACCCCCGCTGGCACTCCCACCCCCGTGGGAGGGCAGGTCACCCTCTGACCCACCACTGGGTTTCCCGCCGCCAGGCCCTGGGAAGAGCACAGCAGGCTGAGCGCGGCAGTAGTCCCCACGAGGCTCCCGTAAGCCTCCCGTGCTCGGTCGGGAGGACCGCAGCGAGCGGGGCCCATGTCAGAGGGGTCGCCGTGGTTAATGAAACCCAAGTACGGCCGCAGGGAACCCGCCCGGGTTTTGGGTGAGCGGACCCTGCTCCGCCGACCCTGCCCCCGGCCGGCCCTCTCCAGCATGTACCTTGAGCCACTGCTTCTCGGTCAGCGAGTCGCTGTAGTCCACCTCCTTGCGATGGCGGGAGCCGCGGCCGAACATCTTCTCCTCTTCCTCCTCGCAGGTCAGCCGCTCCACCTCCGCATCGTCCTTGATGATCCACGAGGGGAGCTCGTCCTCCTCCATCAGGCGTGGCTTCCGTTTGGGGTTTCGGGCCTCCTCGCGCCTACGGTCCAGGTCCATGCGCTGGGGGCGTGGGGCAGGGGACAGAGGGAGAGAGGCGTGAGCACGGGGAGAGCTGGGGCACACGAGGGGCGTACGGCAAGGGGAGGCTTCGAGCCTGCTCAACGGCTCCTCTGAGATTTCTGGTTCCAACAGCACCCTCGCTAGGGGCTCCGCCTCAGGGGCAGAGGACTCCAAAAAAGATGGGAAGATCGCAGAAGGGGGGCCGAGGGTCCACATCCTGGCTCCATGCGGACTTGCGCTTTCTACCCAGAGCTAAGGAGCGCCGCTGAGGGCCCACAGGCCTGGGACAGTGTGAACTCCCTCTGAAAGGGAGTCTCAAGGGCCAACACTCGGGAGGAAAGGCGTTCGGCAAGCCCGAGGGTCACACATGGAATGGGTGTGTGCGTGTGTGCGTGTGTGTGCATGTGCGTGTGCGTGTCCCACTATTGCTGCAGTCCTCTTTGGGGACCACGGAAGGAGGACGGGTCAGTGAGGAGGCAGCGTGGGCCCCCCCGAGAGAGGCCCCAGCTCAGGACCCGCCGGACACACCGCCATCCCCGAGAAGTGTTGTTCTATCTGGCTGAGCGGTCTCGTTCTACTTGCTGTCGGCAGCGTGGGGCGTGCAGAGCCCTCGGGGCGCCCCCTCGGCCCGCGGTACCTACCATGAACAGGTCGAACTCCTCCTCGTGCCGGGCGATCATCTGGTTCACCGTCTCGTCGTCGGGCACTTCGTCTTCTTCCTAGAAGGTTTCGCACAGTTAGTTCGAGTGTGGAGAGGCCGGGGTGGGCGGCGGCCGGGCTCGGAGGCGAGCGGCGGCGGTCCGTGGGAGATGAGCTGGTGGTCCCAGTCCGGCTGCGGTGGATGGGGACCCACACGGCAGCGAGAGGCACACACGCACACGCACACACACGCTCCGTGGGATCAGGGCCCTTGCTGGCCGTCTCAGCCGAGAAGCCGAGGATTGAATGGGCATGGAGACTGAACTACCCCTCTCACCTTTAGAGGTGGCTCCTCCAAGTCGGGGTTGACGCCCGCTGGCGGAGGGGCAGTGTGGGCGAAGCTGGCACTGCCGCTGCCCGTGCTGCAGTGTCTGCTCTGTGGATAAATAGAGGACTTCAGTCTCCAGGGCTGTCAATCCGGCGTCTGTCACCAGCAGTTTAGAAAAAAAAAACCACTTCAAAGAAAAAGCAAGTACTCATCCTCTTTCCTTTCAGCCCACACTCCCTTTACTCCAAAGGGATGCAAAAAAAATAAGAGTGCAAAAAAGGTAAAAAAACAAAAATGAAAGCCGCTCATGCGTCCACCACTCACGCCGGGGAGGGGGTTGGGGCTGGCGCTGCCCTCACCTCGTCCTGCTCCTCGTGCTCGAGGATGGCCTGCAGGAAGGCGCGCCTCTCGTGGCTGGAGGACTTCTGGTCAAACATGCCGGCCTGGATCACCTTCTGGTCAACGTTGAGCTTGTACTTGGCCGCGGCCAGAATCTTCTCCTCGACGCTGTTGACCGTGCAGAGACGGAGCACCCGCACCTCGTTCTGCTGCCCGATGCGGTGGGCGCGGTCCTGGGCTTGCAGGTCCTGGAGGAAGGGATGCAGGTTAGCCCCGATCCAGCTCCGCGGACATCCAGGAGGCAGTCAAACTCACGGGCCGTCCGGAAAGGCCTCCCCATGCTTGTGTGCCTACTTCCTCCTGCCGGGCCCTTCTGCCTGCCCCGACAGCAGCTTCTTGAGCGGGGAGCCCAGGAACACAACCTGGAACATGTGCCAGGATGACGACCTGCTAGGATCATCCCTTCCCGTTTTACCGGGATTCTCTAGGTACTCCAGGGAACGGTACAATTTGGAGGGCAAGTCCTGGGCCGTTATGTTCCCAAGGAGCTCACGTCACAGCTGCACGGGACCCTCACCTACTCCAGGAGGCCTTGCATTGGGGAGGCCATGATGTGGTTAGGGGCGCTGTTCACAGGACAGGTAAGAAGCCGGGGAGCATCCTGGCAATGCCTGGTTTGGTTACAGGCCCTGCTCCTTCCCTGCTGTGTGGCCCAGGCTGAGGTCCCACCTCTATGAGCCTCAGGACTCACTCTGTTGACACAGGCCCTTCCGGTGACTGCGAGGGGTGAGGAGCTAAACGGCACCGGACACTCGGCCCAGAGTGTGCCGCAGCGCAAGCTCTGACCACACGGTAGCCGTGGCTGCCGACACCGTCTGCATCATCGCCCCAGCGCCGAATCAGGAGGGCCCGCAGGAGGGCTCCTGCCTCTGGACCCAGGAGCAGCGCGGGCCTACAGTCAAGACTCACGCCCAGTGGGATCGTGAGAGGCCGCCTGGCGGGGGCCAGGAGCGCCCTGTGTCTATAGCTGAGCTCCGTGGTTCGGCGAGCAAGCTGCCTGGTGGTGCTTCCAAGCTCAGACTGTCGGGCCCCGGGGGACCCCTGCCACTGCAGATAGCACATCACGATCACATCTCAGGAACCCGGCTGGTCACAGAGGTCTTGGTGAGAACTACGCCCCAGGCTTGTGGGAGAAAGAGACACTAGTAACCGACCTGAGCGTCTACCCAGCAGATGGGCTACAATTCGCACACCGTAACTAGTGCCTCTAGGCTGCGGGAAAGGATGTGCTCGTACCCTCTGGGTGGGAGAGAAACCTGGGGCAGCCTTCTAGAGGCCACGTCAGCAGAGGGGACCAGGATGTACAGAAGACCTGCCCATGAGCCAAGCAACCCCACTTCTCGGGGCTGCCTGCTCAGTGAGTCCGTAGACCAACGCTCCGAGAGGGGGACAAGAGGGCTCCCCAAGTGGTCACGCTGAGAAACAAAACCCAGACACCTGCCAAATGAGGTCAGAGTCGAGTCTCGAGGCCACTGTACGCCTGGACACCTGGCAGCTGAGGAAATGGGTGTGTGGCATCGCAGTGCGCTCGCCCCGAGAGGAGAAAGACGGCAGCTGCTGGAGGGAGGAGCACGTGCTAGAACACGCCGTACTTCTGTCACTAGAACACACGTGTGTGCATACAGATACATGATGGCACGTGGTCAGAAAGAGCGGGATTGGTGGGAAAATGGACTCCTCGGTTTACGTTATTTTGAGTTACTGACATTTGCATTAAATGAGACTATTACTTTCACAATGAAACGTCAGGAAAAGTTAAAAACTCCCTTAAAGGATGCCTGGGTGGCTCAGTGGGTTGGGCCCTCTGCCTTCGGCTCAGGTCATGATCTCAGGGTCCTGGGATCGAGCCCCGCGTTGGGCTCTCTGCTCAGCGGGGAGCCTGCTTCCCCCTCTCTCTCTGCCTGCCTCTCTGCCTACTTGTGATCTCTCTTTCTGTCCAATAAATAAATAAAATATTTTTAAAAAAACAACTTCCCTTAAAAATTGCTGTACCTACCAAATACCATTTCTCTGAAGCTACTGGCAAGGAGCCCCAGATAGGGCACAGGATACAAAACGAGGAGCAGCGGACACATATGCCCTAATTGTTTCTAAAAGCGCAAGTATGTGCGAGCTCGCACAGGACATGGCCTGGAAGGCTTGGATCATGAAAAAACTGACAATCGCTGACTGCTGATAAGATAAGGGCATTTTCCACTATACGTATTTAGATAAAATGAGGATATGTATGTGTATATATATATATATATTTTTTAACAGAAATGGAGTACGTTTTTTTCATAAAGCAAAAAGCAGTGTTTTAAGAAATACAGCAAAACAAATGTTCTCAGGGCTTCTCTACAAAGGCCTCAGGCGCCGCGGGTGCTGCTGGGCACCAGGGATGGGAGAGGGTCCCCGCCCTGCCAGGGGGCTGGCCCAGCCTCACCTGGTGGGGGTTCCAGTCACTGTCGAAGATGATCACAGTGTCGGCCGACTGGAGGTTGAGCCCGAGCCCCCCGGCACGGGTGCTGAGCAGGAAGATGAAGTACTCGGAGCCAGGCTCGTTGAAGGTTTTCAGCAGCATGCCCCGGTCCTCCGCTTTCGTCGTTCCTGCGGGGCGCGGGGACAAGGCTGTCAGCGGTGCGGGGGAGCGTTCGGGGCAGGGTGGGGGGCAATGGCGAGGAGGCACAGAGGAGCACCGGCTCCAGCGCCCACACACGTCCCACAGAGGCCTCCTGGGCCAACCCTATAGTCGCTCCACACATGAGCCTGAGCTGCGACATGTGAGCAAGGCAGGTTTACGGTGAACACGAGTGGATGCCGCTCTTCCTGCCCCAAGAGATGGGAAGGAGCCCCTACAGGCCACCGCGTCACCTTGGAGTCAAACAGGCCCGATGTGAGCAGGACAAGGCCAGGTGCTGGGCCCCGGTGACTGGAACCAGGGACTGGCTAGAGGGCGGGCGCCTGCCTCGGCCACACTGCAGTGGGTTTCTCTGTTCACAGAGGCTCTTCTGCAGGCGAGCACAGGGGTGCCTTCCCCTCTTCGTGGAGCCACGGGGGCTCTCACGTGACCAGGCAGGACTTGATCTGCGGCCCCGTGAGCACCAGAGGGGCACCCAAGCTCTTTGGGTGGCTGCTAGCTTAGAGCAAAGATGCCTTTGGCAAAATCGGGAGTCATTTTTGGTGATGAAATGAGAATTAAATGCTTCCAGCCACCTGCCTAACCATCATGATGCACAGCACAGAGGCCCGATGCCCATGGGGGCCTGGCTGGAGCAGGGAAGGGGCAGGCCCATGGCGAAGGACCCGCTGTCCCCAGGCCCAGCCCACACCCTCACTCTCACTGGTCTGACAGCGGAAGGTTCCATCTCACAACTTGCTGCTGAGCCCCTACCTTTTGTCTATTCTTTGCCAGAGTTGGTCTATGCCGACATGCCTACTGTGTAGCTGTGGGTGAGTGGACAAAAGTCCTCTCCTTGCCACAGAAAACAAGGAAAGAAATGGAGAAATGAACACCTGCTGGGGGGAATACGCTCTCTACCCACAGCCTCTCCTGAGGGTGGGCATGGTGACACAGACAAGGCCCCGCGCGCACGTGGTCCGGCCCCTGAAGAATGGGGGAGGCAGCTGGACACGCCTGGCCATCTGGTTGGCAGGGGTACAGTTTCCAGTCTCTAAGGAGTGGGAAGGAGGCCCACACTGTCATTTGCGCTCGTAAGGGTTGCCCCAGACGGAACTCCAAGCCCAGGCTGACGGAAGGCAAGACGGGCACGAAGGGCAGGCTGTGGGTGATGGTGGGGGGGGCCAGAGACCGACAGGCGATCGGCCCGGCAACCACAGGTCTGTAGTCTGAAACCACAGCTCCACTAGATGCACAGCAAGACAAATGAGGGTGCGGAGGTTTGGGGCAGCCTGCCAGGGACACGCACCTGGCAATGAGCTTCAATAAAGGCTCTGAGAAGCTGCGGCAAAGTAGCTACCGACTGAATGGTGTTCAAGCCAGCGGCTCCCAAGCTTGCTCTTGGTGAGTCCCTGCACTCCTGCAGTAGGACAGAGCGGAGACTTCTTCTACGGTCTCCCTGGCCAGTCAACGTGTCAGACCACACGTCCCACGTGCTGTCACCATCTCACTTAACACCCTCCTCCCTCGAGCTCCCGTGTGCTGGGATAAAGCCAGAGACACACAACTTCCCAGGAGAGTGTGGGAGTCACAGCAAAGCAGTGTCCCCAGGAGAACTTGCTGTCACCCTGCGTCACCAGCTCTCCTCGCTCCCTGACCCACTACTCTCAGTGCACATGATTTGGGCACGGATTAGCCTGCTTCCAGCTCCAGGCCTGATCAGTGACAGCTCTACGACCACGTGGCAGTGGAGAGAAGGGCATGTGGCTCCAAGCAACCTAAAGAGAGCTAGCCCCCAGGACCTCTGGGGGAAAAGATGGGCTGTACCCCGTTGGGAACGCTGAAAAAAGTGCAAGGTGAGTCTGGACGGGATGCCTGAGAATGAAGCCAAGATAGAGGACAGTGAAGCCAAGAAAAGCCACAGCAGTATCCTCTAGACTCCTGGATCCAGCCATACCTGAAGTGTGAATAACCCCTGGGACTCAGTATACTTGTTCCTGATGTCCACAGGATGTGGACTTCTGCCGCTTCCCACCAAAGGAGGACTGCTGCAGAGTAGAATTATAGTACAAAGACAGTCAGCCTCGTGTTCAGGAGACCAGGGTGTCAGATCTGGGCTGGCTGCTCTCCTAGGCCACAGGCTCGGATCCAGCCATGATGCTTGCAGAGCCCTCCCTCCCAGTCCTGCAAGCCTGTGTCACTGAACATGCTACGCTCACACCAGATGCTCGACCCAGTCTCCAGGCCTTACCCTGTCTCGCAAAGGAGGGGACACCGGCCAGAAGCTTCGGCAGTTGCGGAGAAACAAGTCCCTCCACAAACGTCTCTCTTGGTCATACTCACCATCGAGCCTGAGGTATTTAAAGCCGCGATACGCAAAATAATCTTCCATGATCGTCATGAGGGAGGTCATCTGACAGAATAGCAGCACTTTGTGGTTGGTGGCACGGAGTTTGGGAAGGATCCTATCGAGCAGCTCAAACTTCCCTGAGGCTCGGTACAGGTCCAGCCTGGTGAGCAGGGGGTGGAGGAAGAACACGACGTCAGTGACGGCGCCTGGCAGACAGGCGGAGGAGGAAGCACACCTCCCCTCTCCAGGCTGTTCGTCACGGGGGTCAAGGGCACAGTCTTCCCAGGCAGACCCTCCAACCTCCATGAAGTTCCAACAAAGCCATTTCGACCCAACTAAAACATGCTCAAGGCCATCTTTGGTCAAGGGTGAGCACACGACTGTCATCCAACTCAGATACTTCTCAGAATGAGAGGAGATGCTATAGGGCCATCACGTTGGGACCTCCTGGAAGTGGGGCCTCCTGCCCAGTCCACGGGAGAACCTCCAGGAGCGGAGGCTCCCGCTGGAGCGCCCTCAGCGCGCCCCACGCAGGGTGAAGGGCCACTGCGGCGTCTCTCATTTCCTCCAGTCAACAGGCCCCAGCTGACAGCTGTGCGGATTGAGGCTAGGGGGACAGTGTGACATGGCCGGTGTGCCACGGCCAGGACTCGGACCTAGGTCCGGGAGCCCCCAGCATGCAACCTGGTATAAAAAATACAGAGCAAAAGAACTTTTTTGATCTTTTATTTGGTGCCTCTGTTCTTCAAAACCATTTACTAATTCAGAGAACTGCTGGTTGCCTCAGCTGGAGAGCAAGACCGCAGTGATGAAACCTAGACAGGGTACCCACGGCCAACACCAGGGGCGGATGAAGCCTGGGTTGCATCATCAAGGCTGGAGGGGCGCCTGGGTGGCTCAGCTGGTTAAGTGCCTGCCTTCGGCTCAGGTCATGGTCCCAGGACCCTTCTCCCTCTGCCCCTCCGCCTGCTCGTGCACTTTCTCTCTAAGATAAATAAAACTTAAAGAAAATGCTGGGGGGGGGGGGGGAACCATTACAAGGTGGATCAAATATCATTTCTCTCAGCAGAAAGAATTTAGGCTCAGAGTGGTTAAAAGATCACAGAGCCCAGATGTGGCACCGGGGGGCCTGGAAGCCAAGTCAGCCTCTCAAGATCAATGGAGGATTTCTATTCCCTTCTTTAGGTTTGCCTCTATTTTCTCAAGTTTCTGCCACGAATATAGCGCCTCCGAAATTGGACGAAGGTCATGAGAGCAATAAAGCCAGTCAGGAAGTGAAAAAGACCTTCACATGGACAGCGTGCCCACCCCCTTCACGGGAAAGCTTCTCACCCTTGCACGATGCCACCGGTAAACCCCAAGTGCTCGGAGAAGGACTCCTGCAACGGAATGAGAGATCAGTCAGCGCGGGAAGAGGCCGCCCAGCCCCACACCTGAGCCCCCATGTGGGTGCTCAGCGATCCACAGTGGCTTCGACGTGGCTCGGAGGCCACACACACTCGCTGCACGCTGCTGTTCCATCCCACTGACCTCCCTTCCCTGGGGCTTCTCCAGCCAAACAAAGGCAGTCACGATAGAACACTGGTAAGCACCCAAGTAAGCGCCAAGGACAGTGTGGATCGGAGACCATCCTTATAGTAGCCGGATGGCATCCCAGGGACATCAGGGGACTGGCAGAGATCCCAAGACGTCACGTCAGAAAGTACAGATGTGCGTGTGCAATTCAGAAGGAGAATCCAGACTCTCAAAGGGTATCGTGGTCCAAAAAAGTTCTGACTCAGAGACTTCCTGACAAGGAAGGTTGCTCTCGATGCTTCAATCCACGAATAGCCCCATGGTGCTGAGTGGGAAAAGCGCGCGTACCACGCAGCACATACAATGGCACCTTATCAGGTGGGGAAAAAAACCCCGAAAGAGTCATCTCTGGATGCTTTCCATGGCTTTCTGAAGGCAGACTTTCCGGAGCTTCCTTTTCTATCACCTATTTCCCTACGTTGTTTGGGTTCTTCACAATGAGCACTATTAAACAGAGAATCAATACTGAAACAGTGACTAGGCATTGCCTATTTAAAACATTAAGAAGTACTTTTAAAAAAGCCATCAGGGAACGACCGCCTGGCTCTGCCGACGGGCCCCGCAGGGACAGGCGCCTCCGAGAGACGGGAGGGCCTGCGGTCCCGGCCGCGGGCCTCACCTCGATGTGCTGGAACATGTACGGGTGGTTGCAGATCTTCCGCAGCTGCATGATGGTGTTCATCAGGGTCTTGGTGCCGCCCTTGCCCTGGGGAGGCAGAAGAGAGGCTCCGCACTGGGTCCCGTTGCCGGGGCGGGGCTGGGGGGCGGCGGGGGAGGACTACAGAATGGGCCGCTGCGGGGCAGGTGTGGCTTGGGGCAGGGTAACTGGGAGCAAGGGGCTGGCTGCTGGGGCAGCACGGAGGGCTCGAGGCCAGCTCTGGGGGACCAGAGACGGCCTGGCAGGACAGAGGGAAGGAAGACTGGTAAGCGGCTTGAGGCTGAAGGACAA
>JAPYYJ010002868.1:0-12222 GCA_028533885.1 Nasua narica | reverse complement strand
TATTTCTGCCTCAACTGAGAGGACCATGTGGTTCTTCTCTCTTCTCTTGTTGATTTGTTCTATCACATGGATTGATTTGCGAATGTTTAACCACCTTTGCCTGGTCATGGTGAATAATCTTTTTAATATACTGTTGGATCTATTAGCTACAATCTTGTTGAAAATCTTGGCATCCATATTCATCAGGGATATTGGCCTGAAAATCTCCTTTTTGATGGGGTCTTTGCCTGGTTTGAGGATCAGGTAATGATGGCTTCATAGAAAGAGTCTGGGGGTTTTCCTTCTGTTTCTATTTTTGAAACAGTTTCAGGAGAATAGGTATTATTTCTTCCTTGAATGTTTGGTAGAATTCCCCAGGGAATCCAGGTCCAGGGCTCTCATTTTTTGGGAGGTTTTTGATCACTGCTTCAACCTCGTTACTAGATATTGTTCTATTCAGGTTGTCAAATTCTTCCTGTTTCAATCTTGGTAGTTTATAGGTTTCAGGAATGCACCAATTTCTTCTAGGTTCTATAACTTATTGGCATATAGTTGTTGATATTAATTTTTGAGGATTGTTTCTATTTCCTTTGGATTTCGTGATCCCACCCCTTTCATTCAAAATTTTGTTAATTAGGGTCCTCTCTCTTTTCTTTTGGATTAGTTTGGCCAGTGGCTTATTGATCTTATTGATTCTTTCAGAAAATCAACTTCAGGATTCGTTTATGTGTTCTACTTTTTCTTTATTTTCTGACTCGTTCATCTCTGTTCTCATCTTGCTTATTTCCCTTCTTGTGCATGGGATTGGCTTAATTTGCTGTTGATTTTCCATTTCTTTAAAGTGTAAAGAGAGATAGTGCATTCAGAATTTTTCAATTTTTTTTCACTGAGGCTTTGATGGCTGTGTATTACCCCATAGGACTGCCTTTGCTGTGTCCCGTAGGTTTTGGACTGATGTGTCTTCATTCTCATTTGTTTCCATGAATTGTTTAAGTTCATCTTTGTTTTTCTGGATTATCCAAACATTCTTGAGCAGGTTAATCTTTAGCCTCCACTTGTTTCAATTGCTTCCAATCATTTCCTTGTGGCTGAGTTTCAAAGTGTTGTGCTCTGAGAATATGCAGAGAATAATCTCATCATTTGGTATCAGTTGAGTATTGATTTATGGCCCAGTATGTGGTCTATTCTGGAGAAAGTTCCATGTGCTCTCGAGAAGGATGAGTATTCTCTTGTTTTAGGGTGGAATGTTCTTTATATATCTATGAGATCCATCTGGTCCAACGTGTCATTCAAACTCTTTTTTCTTTAATGATTTTCTGTTTAGATGATTTGTCTGTTACTGAGTGTGGTGTGTTAAGATCTCTTACTATTAATGTATTCATATCAATATGACTCTTTATTTTGATTAATAGTTGCCTTATATATTTGGTTGCTCCTATACTGGAGACATAAATGTTTACAATTGTTAGATCTTCTTGGATCTTCTTCTTCTTTTTTCAAAGCATGTTTGTTTTTTTTTTTTTTTAAGATCTGTGATGTTTCCTGAATAAATCTCAGTGGTACTAAAATAATGAAGTAATAAGAGCTTATATTGTGCACTTAATATGTGTCTCTCTTTAGGGAAAAATAAATAAATGTCCCATGGAAAATATTAACCAAACATCTACTGATTTCTTCTTATTGGGGTTATTCCCACCATCAAGAATTGGCCTGCTTTTCTTCATTCTCAGTTTCCTCATTTTCCTAATGGCACTGTTTGGTAACCTGTCCATGATTATCCTCATCTTCCTGGAAAAGAATCTCCACACACCCATGTATTTTCTACTTAGTCAGCTCTCCCTCATGGACCTAAGCTTCATCTCCTCTTGTCCCCAAGATGGCATCTGATTATCTCTCTGGAAAGAAGTCTATTTCTTTCATTGGGTGTGGAATTCAGAGCTTTTTCTTCATTACTTTAGCTAGTGCAGAAGGATTAATATTGGCCCCCATGGCCTATGACCATTATGTGGCAATTTGCTTTCCTCTCCACTATCCCATTTGCATGAGCAAAATAGTGTGTATGCTGATGATAACAGGATCTTGGATCACGGGCTCAATCAACTTCTGTGCCCACACTGTGTATGCCCTCCATATACCTTACTGTCAATCCAGAACAATCAATCATTTCTTCTGTGATGTCCCCGCCATGTTGACTCTGGCCTGCATGGACACCTGGGTCTATGAATACATTGTATTTGTGAGCACCACCCTCTTCCTTGCATTTCCTTTCATTGGCATTGCATGTTCCTATGGACGGATCTCCTTGCCATCTGCTGCATGCGGTCAACAGAAGGGAGAAAGAAAGCCTATTCAACCTGCAGCACCCACCTTACTGTGGTGACTTTTTACTATCCTCCTTTTGTTTACACTTATCTATGCCCAAGATCCTTCCGATCTCCCACAGAGGACAAGGTCCTGGCTGTCTTCTACACCATCCTGACCCCAATGCTGAACCCCATCATCTTCAGCCTGAGAAACAAGGAGGTGACTGGGGCTCTGAGAAGAGTGATTCAGAGGTTCTGTTCTGTAAAATGAAACAAACTTTTCACTAGTCCTGCTGCTTAGAAGGACATTAATTTCACCTTGTACACTACTTAAGAACAGTATCAATCCAGAATTGAATACAGGAATTACTGTTTTCAGGAATTCAATTCAATTCAATAGAGGAATTAAATACTAAAGTAATCTAGAAATCTAAAAGAATTTATATTTAGCAAAATAATGGGATATCACCAGTCACTTTTTTTTTCTTTCTGTAATTTATCAATAAATGTAAAGAACATATATTTTCCCTTAACTTGTGGGTAGTAAGATTTTATTACTACATTGAAATGACATTGGAAGTAGTCCAACTCGATGGCATTATTTATTATAATAGTTCTTATATACTTAGTATATCTCTCAATATGGCTAAAATAAAGACAAAAGGACAAGAAATGTTATAACATATATAAGAATATATATGTTTAATTTCAGATAAAGTTTACACTTGACTAGTGAATATTGATTCTTCTCTTTCCTGATTTTCAGGGGAAGTGAGAGATATAGAAATAGATCAAAGAGCTCTGCATGGAATTAGATATCTTTATACCAGTAAAGTGGAAATATAAGTTTATTTATGAAATCTAATAAAGCAATTTATCAGAGATCTAATCTGTTAAAGTAAATAGTTATGATTGTGGAGATGTAAATGAACTATGGAAAATTGAGAGTCATTTTTTTAAAAAATTGATAAGATTTATGTACCATTTTGTGCAGAATAATCAGTCTCAGCCACTCCCTTGTCATTTTTCAAAACCGTCAAATTTACATTCCTAAAAGCTAATATTAGCATTCCAAAAGACACTTTCTCTTATGGGCATTTCATTATACATTTTGTTTTCTTATCATTCCACTGAACCACATTTATGAGGTAGGTTTGGATTGACCCTCTCTGCACCATTATTTTTAATAGATGTACTTGTTTAGGCAGTAGATTTAAAAAGTCCTACCATTACCTGTAGCTTAGCTCTACAACTGAATACTATGGGTGTATGGCCATCACTGTTTGAGATAATTCTACTCTACCCTTTATGTTATGAGATCAAGTATATGTATGGAAGCTAGAATAAACAGGTAAGAAGCCCTCTGTTATCCAAAGAAGTGCAGTGATGGATTACTGATATTTTAGAATTGGAAATGTTTTTTCCCAAAATAGAAGATTCATGTGTAAGAAGATATACTATGAATGTGGGTATTTTTATAGTAAAACTAAGTAAGTCTCTATAGATTTCTTGACTCTTAACTGATTAAAAGCTTGATTTTGGAATGGCATAAATATGACATCCCCTAATATACGATGGGATATTTTCTCTGCTCAAGAAACTGTATGATAATATAATAATATATTCAAAAAGGAAGTGCTTGTTTAAGTTGAAGGATTTGCTTCATATTATATAACTTCCTTTTCAAAATTCCAAAAATATAACACATTCATTACTTAATATCAATGACCAAATGTTCATCAAGCATACGCTCTTTACTAACAATGTTTTCCAATTGAATTAAATTCGGATTTAAAATGTGTTTAGCTAAGGTTCTTAAATGAAGTGGATTCATTTCCAAACATAAATCAGTTCAGATCGACTAAAGCAGCAAATATATTTTAAACAAGTGAGTGACTTTGAGAATCTTCAGAAATGCTGCCCTAATGATATATGGAGACTCCACAACCAATACAAAATTCCAACATGTGCCTGAGAATGATTTATAACTCACAAAATTCAGAGCTCAAAAATCATATGATGGGCTGCTCTGAAAACTTGGTGAATTGTAATATATTCTACTCATTTTTCTTGTTCTGTTTTAGAAAAATGCGCATATCTCTTGTCTTTTTAAAGATACTCACACCAAAGTTAAAGGTTGAGATTAAATAATCTAATGGAAAGATTAATCTAATGCCTTTCCCATAACTACAAGTCGGACAAAGATGTGGTTATTTAGTGCTAGCAGAAACATCACAAGTTTTGCTTACTAAGACATGTCAAGAGAGAAGTCAGACACAGAAAGAATGTCAATCTTCTTTAAACTTTCTGTTAAAAAAGGGTCCATGGCTTCTGTTAATTTTTTACAGGTCTATTTTGTAGGTTGAGTATATAAGAAATTTACATTTCAAAATATGCAAATGTGATTATCTATTTAAAAACCTGTATTTTGTGATTCAAATACACACCAATATTTATAGCAGCATTATCAACAATAGCGAAATTATGGAAAGAACCCAAATGTCTACCAACTGATGAATGGATAAAGAAGTATATATAAGGGGCGCCTGGGTGGCGCCCGTGGGTTGGAGCCTCTGCCTTCAGCTCAGGTCGTGATCTCAGGGTCCTGGGATCGAGCCCTGCATCAGGATCTCTGCTCGGTGGGGAGCTTGCTTCCCTTTCTCTGCCTGCCTCTCTGCCTGCTTGTGACCTCTCTGTGTGTTAAATAAATTATCTTTTAAAAAAAGTATATATAAATATATGATGTAATAATATTAAGTCATCAAAAAGAATGAAAGCTTGTCATTTGTAATGACATGAATGGAACTAGAGTGTGTTATGCTAAGTGAAACAGGTCAGTCGGGGAAATACAAATACCATATGATTGCACTCATGGGTGTAATTTAAGAACAAAACAGATAAACATAAGGAAAAGGAAAAAAGAGAAGGAGAAAAACCATAAGAGATTCTTAGCTATACAGAACAAACTGAGGATTGATGGAGGGGATGGTGTGGGGAAGTGCTAAATGGGTGATGGGTATTAAATAGAACACTTGTGATGAGCACTGGGTGCTGTATGTCAGTGATGAATCACTAAATTCTACTGAAACCAATATTTGGTTTGGTTAACTTTGGTTAACAGTATAAGGTTAACTTAGCTAACCCTATGTTAACTAAGTAGAATTTAAATAAAAACTTGAAAAAAAAAGTGTCTGGAAGTTTTCCTTCTGTTTCCATTTTTTAAAACAGTCTGAGGAGAATAGGTATTATTTCTTCCAGGAATGTTTGGTAGAATTCCCCAGGGAATCCGTCAAGTCCTGGACTCTTGTTTTTGGGAGGTTTTTGATCACTGCTTCAATCTCATTGCTAGATATGTGTCTATTCAGGCTGTTAATTTCCTTCTGTTTCAGTCTTGGAAGTTTATAGGTTTCCAGAAGTGCATCCATTTCTTCTAGGTTGTTTAACATATTGGCATATAGCTATTGATAATAATTTTTGATGATTGTTTCTATTCCCTTAGTGTTAGTCATGATCTCTCCCCTTTGATTCATAATTTTGTTAATTTGGGTCCTCTCTCTTTTCTTTTAGATTAGAAAAGTGGTTTTCTAATCTAAAAGTGGCCAGTGGTTTAACTATCTTATTGATTCTTTCAAAGAAGCAACTTCTAGTTTCATTGATGTGTTCTACTGTATCTCTAGTTTCTAACTCATTGATATCTGCTCTAATCTTGATTATTTCCCTTCTAGTGCGTGGGGTTGGCTTAATTTGTCGTTGATTTTCAGTTCTTTAAAGTGTAAAGAGAGTTGATGCATTTGGGATTTTTCAATTTTTTTGAGTGAGGCTTGGGTGGCTATGTGTTTCCCCCTTAGGACCACCTTTACTGTATCCCAGGGGCTTTGGACAAATGTGGCTTCCTTCTTACTGGTTTCCATGAATTTTTATAAGTTCTTTGATTTCCTGTTTGATCCCAACATTCTTGAGCAGGTTGGTCGTTAGCCTCCTCCGAGTGTTTGAATTCCTTCCAAACTTATTCTTGTGATTGAGTTCTAGTATCACAACATTGTGGCTGAGACTATGCAGGGAATCATCTCAATCTTTTAGTATTGATTTGGAGCTGATTTGTGGCTCAGTATGTGAACTATTCTGGAGAAAGAATGTGTATTCTGATGTTTTAGGGTGGAATGTTCTGTATATATCTATGAGGTCCATCTGGTCCAATGTGTCATTCAAAGCTCTTGATTCTTTATTGATTTTCTGTTTAGATGATCTGTCTGTTACTGAGAGTAGCATATTAAGATCTCCTATTATTAATGTATTCAAATCAATATGACTCTTTATTTTGATTAACAGTTGGCTTAAATAGTTGGTTGCTCCAATATTGGGGGCATAAATGTTTACAACTGTTAGATCTTCTTGGAAGACAGACCCTTGAAGAATGATGAGTGTCCTTCTGTATCTCTGACTACAGTCTTTAGTTTGAAATCTAATTTATCTGATATGAGAATTGTTTCCCCAGTTTTCTTTAGAGGCTTGTTGGCAAGAAAGACAGTTCTCCATCCCTTCACTTCCATTCTGGATGTTTCTTTAGGTCCTAAATGTGTCTCTTGTAGATAGCGCATGGATGGGTCCTGTTGTTTTATCCATTCTGTGACCCTGTACCATTTTATGGGAGATTTTAGGCCATTGACATTGAGAGTAATAATTGAAATATGTTTTTTTAATTAATTTGTTTTATTTTATTTTTTTGGTATTTCAAGATTCATTGTTCCTGTACCCTACCCAGTGCTCCAAGTTAAGTTTTTATTGACATCATGTTGCCTGTGAAGTCCTTCTTTCTATATATTGTCTCTGTAAGTTTCTGTTCTTTGTTCCCCATGGGTTCTTTCTTTTTTTATAGAACCCCCCCCTTAATATTTGTTGTAGTGCCAGCTTGTTGGTCACATACACTTTTAAACCTTGACAGTCTTGGAAGCTCTTTATCTCTCCATCCATTTTGAATGTCAGCCTTCTTGGATAAATTATTCTTGGCTGCATGTTCTTCTAATTTAGTGCCTTGAACATGCTTTGTCAGCCCTTTCTGGATTTCCATGTTTCTGTGGACAGGTCTGACTGAAGCAATTCTGATGAACCTTCCTCTGTACATAAGGAATCTCTTCCGCCTAGCTGTCCTCAGGACCTCTTGTCTAAAATTACAATTCGTGAATCTCACAATCAAGTGTCTGCATATCTTTCCAGACTCGTTGATCTTGGGATTTGTCCTTTCTGCCTCTGGGACACAAAAACTTGTTCTATTCCCCAGATAGGAGAAATTTTCATGCAGAATTTATTCAGTTATATCTTCTAGTCTTCTGTCTTTCTCCACTCCCTCAGGGATTCCAATAATTCTGACATCAGAACATTTTATGGCCTCATTCATTTCCATAATTCTGTTCTCATGACTTCTAAGCAGTTTGTTCCAGCTCTCTTCCTGCCTTTTATTCTCTACCAACTTGTCCTCTAGATCACTAATTCTATGCTGTCTCAGTTACCCTAGCAATTAGACTATTTATATAAGATTAGATCTCATTGATAACATTTTTACCTTTAGCCATATTGGCTCTCAGTTCTGCCCTTAGAGATTCTATGATATCACTAATGTTTTTCGTCAAAGTAGCCACTGCTTGGATAATAGGTACCCTGACTTCCCTTTCTGAAATACTGTTTATATCCATATCCAATACTTCTGAGGGTGAGGGGACAGTTTCTGGGTTTTTCCTCTGTTGGGTGTTCCTCCTCCTAGTCATTCTGATGAGAAGTGATTGAGGTGATGTAGAGGTGAATATATCAACCAAGATCCAGGCAAGGTGCACCCTTTTTCTCATGTGCTGGATATCTGTGCCACAGGGACTGCTGCAGGTGACATGTGGGGGGTAGGGAAATAACAGGGACAGGGTCCGACAGGCTCCAGTGGCCACTGGGCCTCAGCACTGCTCAGAGCCGCACCTCTTGCCACCCACTCGCCAGGCTGCACTCTCCCCCCCCCAAAAAAAAAATCCACAACTTTTCATAGATCAGATTATTAAATGTTTAGTGCACACAGAGTTCAGGTAATTATCTTGGTAGAAGTTGCCAAAATATTCAGACTTTTGGTTACTGGTTCTTCCTTCAAGAAACCTGGGAATAAATGGTCATTTTAACATTGAAAAGGTAAACATTGAAGTCACCAAAACTCTTTTTGGATACACAAGATGAAGAAGGATATAGGTGAAACCATGGGCTTTAAGATTGGAGATATTGTCAGGTGAATATAGAGATCAATAGCTTACTCTCTATGTCAAATAAATAAATAAAATCTTTAAAAAATAAAAAAGTAAGAATATTTAAAAAATAAAAATATGTATATTCCTACAGATATGGAATATTACATTATAGGAACTATACAAAACAAACTAAGGGTTGCTGGAGGGGAGTTGGGTAAGGGATGGTGTAATTGGGTGATGGGCATCAAAGAGGGCACTTGACTGAATGAGCCCTGGGTATCATATGAAACTGATGAATCACTAAACTCTACCTCTGAAACTAATAATACACTGCATGTTAACTGATTTTGAATAAAGTAAAAAAAAAAAAAGAAATATCAAACATGATAAAAAATAAAAAGGAAAGGGGAAATCTCCTGATACAATGGCAAAACAAGAAATAATTGGCTCTAAATACATATATATGAATAATTATCTGTAAGTAGACTATATTTTCCAGTCAAAAAATATAGGGTATCAGAATAGACAAAAACAAGGTCTATCTACACGCACCCTAAAAGACTCATTTTAGACCTAAAGACACTACAGATTGAAACTCAGGGGATGGAAAAATATTTATCATGCAAATGAACATCAAAAGAAATCCAGAGTAACAATACTTATATCAGATACCAGATGTTAAAATTAAGACTTTTACAAGACCAAGAAGGCACTTTCATAAATGGGAAAATCCAACACAAAGATATAGTAATTGTAAATATTTATGCACCCAACATGGGAGCACACAGATATATAAAATAATTAGTAACAAACATAAAGAAACTCATCGTAATAATACAATAATTGTAGGGACTATGGAAGCACACTTACGTCAAAGAACATATCATCTAAACAGAAAATCAATAAGGAAACAATAGCTTTGAATAACATACCAGACCAGGTGGACTTAGCATATAAATTTAGAACAATCTATCCTAAAAGGGTAGACAACACATTATTTTCAAGTACACATGGAACATTCTCCATAATAGATCACTATTAGGTTACAAAAAATTCTCAACAAATACAAAAAGGATTGAAATCATACCATGCATAACTTCTGACCACAAGGGTATGAAACTTGAAGTCAAAAACAAGAAAAAAATAACTGGAAAGACCATACATACTAGGAGGTTAAACATGCTACCGAAGAATAAATGGATCATCCCAAAATCAAAGAAGAAATTAAAACAAAATACATGGAAACAAATGAAAACACAATCGTCCAAAATAATTGTGATGAAGCCATACTGGTTCTAAGAAAAAGTTATATAATAACGAGGAATAAAGGTAACCAAAGAGGAAAAACACTTTTACTCTGAATTCTATACAACACTGATGAAAGAAATTAAACATGACACAAGTACATGGAAAGACATTCCATGCTCATGAATTAGAAGAGCAAATACTTTTAAAATGACTATAGTACCCAAAACATCTACACAGTTAATGCAATCCCAATCACAATACCACCAGCATTTTTCACAGACCTAGAAGAAACAACCCTAAAATTTATATGGAAAAACAAAGGACACTGGATAGCCAAAGCAATGTTGAAAAAGAAAAATAAAGCTGGAGGCATCACAATTCAACATTTCTTTTTTTCATGAATAAGCATATGGTTTATTTATTTTTCCCCAACTATGTTTATTTTATTTTTTCAGTGCTACAAGATTGTTCATTCACCACACCCAGTGCTCCATGCAAAACGTGCCCTCCTCAATACCCAACACCAAGGCTGCCCAAACCCCAACCCCTCCTCTCCAAAACTCTCAGTTTATTGCTCAGAGTCCACTCTTTCATGGTTCTTGGCCCCATCTGATTTCCCCCCATTCACCCTTCCCTTTCTTCTCACAATGGCCTCCATGTTTTCCTCACCTAAGTGGGACCGTAGATAATTGACTCTCTCCGCTTGACTAATTTCACTCCGCATAATCTCTTCCAGTCCCGTCCATGTTGATAAAAAAGTTGGGCATTCATCCTTTCTCATGGAGGCACAATATTCCATTTTATATATGGACCATATCTTCTTTATGCATTCATCTATTGAAGGGCATTTTGGCTCTTTCCACAATTTGGCGATTGTGGCCACTGTTGCTATGAACATTGAGGTACATGTGGCCCATTTTTGTACTGAATCTGCATCTTTGAGGTAAAAACCCAGTAGTGCAATTGCAGAGTAATAGTGTAGCTCTATTTTTAATTACTTGAGGAATCTCCACACTGTTTTCCAAAATGACTGCACCAACTTGCATTCTCACCAATATTGGAAGAGGGTTCCCCTTTCTCCACATCCTCACCAACATTCGTTGTTTACCATATTGTTGATTTTGGCCATTCTAACTGATGTAAGGTGGTATCTCTGTGTGGTTTTGGTTTGAATCTCCCTGATGGCTTATGATGATGAACATTTTTTCCTGTGTCTGTTAGCCGTTTCTATATCTTCTTTGGAAAAGTGTCTGTACATGTCTTCTGCCCATTTTTGATGTGATTATCTGTTTTGTGAGTGTTGAGTTTGAGGAGTTCTTTATAGATGTTAGATATTGGACATGTGCAATTTAAGAAGCAAATAAAATGAAGAAAGTAAAACAAAACAAATAAATCAAATCAAAAACAACACAGTGAGACAAACCAAAAACCAGACTGTTAACCGTAGAAAACAACACTGATGATTACAGAGAAGAGGGGGGGTATGGAGATGAGTGACATAAGTACAAGGGATTAAGTGTACACTTATCTTGATGGGAACGAAGTAATGTACAGAATTGCTGAATCAGTCTATTTTACATGTTAAACTAATTACACTATAAATTAACTATACTGAAATTAAAATTTAAAAATCAATAATCAAATACGTACATACATAACAAAAATAAATATAATTATTGTTTTTTTAAATGTTATTAATTTGAGACAGAGTGAAAATTGAGGGGAGGCAGTGTCAGTGGTACAGGGAGAAGCAGGGTCACCCCAAGCAGGGAGCCCATCTTGGGACTCAATCCCAGGATGTTGGGGTCATGACCTTAACTGGAAGCCCACACAAGCAACTGAGCCACCCAGGTGCTCCTGTGATCATTGGTTTAAGAACTGTGTGATTTTATGAATAATTCAAATGTGCTGAACACAGAAATGAAATGTAAATAGATTACTGGTGCACTGCAGTATCTCAGTCAATTAAGTGTCTGACTTTGGCTCTGGTCATGATATCCAGGTTTTAGGATCAGCCCTGCATTGGGCTGCATGCTCAGGGCGAAGTTTGTTTGTCCCTCTCACTCTGCCCCTCTGCCCCTACTCATGCTCACTCTATTTCTCTCTCTCTAGTACATAAAATCTTTAAAATTTCTTAAAAATTAAAAAATGTAAAAAGATCAGAATTTTCTTTATGTTCTAGGATTTCTTTCATTTTTAATATATTTTATTTTTAAATTTAATTTAATTTTTTCAGTGTTCAGAAGAGATTATGCTGAATGAAATAAGTTAAGCAAAGAGAGTCAATTATCATATGGTTTCACTTACTTGTGGAGCATAACGAAAAACATGGAGGGCATTGGAATTCCTTTCATTTCTTAGGATAAACCAAATGCCATGGCTCCACAACATGGTTGTTTTTATGGTGTGCCTCCTGGGGAGGGAAATCTGGAGCACTGCAGCACTCAGTCCTCACCTCTTATTGATGCACTTTT
>JAPYYJ010002867.1:0-12224 GCA_028533885.1 Nasua narica | reverse complement strand
AACACTTGAAATATTTCAAGAACCACAAAGATGACTGTATAAATCCACACTGAGACTAGAATTGGCTTATAACAATTATCTAATGTTAAAATTTAAAGTTAATATAAATTTTTATAAGAAGGGAGAGGATCAAGTCTATAAAAATATGAATGTAAACATCTGAAAAATGGAATATAAAATTAACTGAATTCATACCATAATATAGCAAGTTAGTAAGTTATATGTATAACACATATTACTGCAGTATTAACTATAAATAAAGTGGAGAGTCTAAGAAACAATATGGATTCCAGCAGGAAGAACAGGCTCTATAACGTTCCCATCCCCTATCACTCTTGGCCCCAACACTGTCATCGTCAGAATGCAAACCTAAAACATCATTAAGTAGGCTACACCTTAGTCCGGCCTCGATCTGGATACACATCTTTAGTACCTGAGGAATTTCTTTATTCTGCCATCACCATCATTAACACTACCACCACACAAGTAATGCAAGTAATTTGATATGAAATTCATACAATGCACAGTACATAAAGTATAGTTACATAATATATACTATAAAGTATAATTAAATATATATACTATATGTAGTATATATATACTATATATATACACTATATAGTATAATTATATCTAAATATATATTATATATTAAATATAACATATTTATAGATATAATTATACTATATAGTATAAATTAAAACTTTTAAATATATAGTACAAATAGCCCAACTCTCTGATTCCATCCCCAAGAGGTGACTACTTTTTTTTTTTTTTTTTAAAGATTTTATTTATTTGACAGAGAGAAAGAGATCACAGGTAGGCAGAGAGGAAGGCAGAGAGAGGGGAAAGCAGGCTCCCCACTGGGCAGAGAATCCAATGTGGGGCTCAATTTCCCAGGACCCTGAGATCATGACCTGAGCCGAAGGCAGAGGCTTAACCCACTGAACCACCCAGGCGCCCCATATTAAAGAGTTTCTTTCTAGGGTTGCCTGGGTGACTCAGTGGGTTGAGCGGCTGCCTTCGGCTCGGGTCATGATCCCGGGGTCCTGGGATCAAGCCCCACATTGGGCTTTCTGCTCGGCGGAAAGCCTGCTTCTCTCTCTCCCTCTGCCTCCTGCTCTGTTAACTTGGGCTCTCTGTCAAATAAATAAATAAAATCTTAAAAAAAAAAGTTTCTTTTGAATTCTTTTAGGTCTTTATGTATCTATGCCCTCCATCCACCATCTATCCCCACACACAGGTACTTTTTTTTTTGTTTCAAATGCAATGGAAATATGCTATACTTACTCGCGTGAAATTGACCTTTTTACTTAAGAGTGATATTGGAAATCTTTCCGTATCAGTGCAGAAAGATCTACCTTATTCTTCATTCTTTTAAATGACTAAGTAGGATTTTATTCATTCAGAAAGTATCTTCTGAGAAGCTGCCATGGGCTTGGCACCAATCCAAATATGTAGGTGTGACCCCAGACTTTCCTTCATACCTCACGTTCCTCATACCCCATTAAAACCCATCTGCACTCCCATCATCCAAGAAATTAAATCCAAAATAGCCTACCCTACAAGACCACGTTGGTAACTCTCAGGCCTTAGGCTACCCTCCTTGCTTTACACCTTCCTAACATGAATAAGTCCTTCCTCCATACATATCTTGGGTCTGGCCAGGGGGAACCTGTATACAATCCTGATAGGCATCCTGGTTTGGGGACCACTAGCCTATAAAACATGTTCTAAGAAGTGTCGGCATAGCTAACATGCTCATTTAGTCATTCAGTTATCAAATACTTATGAGACACTCCACTGACCATTAGAAATCCAAAGATAAGAAGACCCGATCTATGCACTAAGAGTAAGGAGATGACATCTAGTAGGATAGATGTGAAACACCAAGGAATAACGACCATAAATAACAGTTTGTTTGTTTTTTTTTACTGTAAGCCAGAGAGTCTATTTCCTGTATGATTTCATTTACCCTTACAAGAACTCTGAGAAATATATTCTTTATTATCATAATTTATATAAGGTAAATAAGATCGGAAACTGAGGCAGAGAAGTCAAACAACCTAATAAATATCAAAATATCTTTCTGTTAGCACATACAGTATTTATGATGATGATGATGATGATGATTTCTGACTTTCCTCCTATCTCCCGTTTGCCTTTGTGGGGCCTCTCTAAACTCTGGAGCCTCTGAAATGCAAGTCACAGGGATTTAGAACTCAGCCACTGCCTAAGGCCATTCAGTTCAGAGACTATCTTGCTTGATTCTCTGGGGCCTTGAGACCTCTTTAAACCCAAAGACTGTCAGTCCTGGGCAATAATTCCAATTCCAACAAATGATTTTAAGTCCTGTGAGGAAGAGGAGGAAGATTAACCCACTCGCATACATTACGTGGCTAAGATAATTAGCTACAATAGCTCTTGTTCTTCCAAAAGTAAATAATTGGACGATGTTTTAATTTGCCTGTTTTATAACTGAGAATTCTGCATCTTGTGGGTCCAGGGCCTACAAGGTGCTGGGCCAGCCCGCTACAGGTTCTCTCCAGCCTGAGGATCCTTTACAGGGGCCCCTTCCTGACCATAGGTCCCTCCCCTCCCTTTCCCCAAAGCATTTACTTGAGAAAAACTTGCAATTGTAAATTATTTCTGGGCCCCTTTGTGATGTAAATGTTCTTTCAGTCTCTTGCTGGTTTCAGAATTTTGGAATGTTTGGAGAGCCATCCCTTTTGAAATGTGATCATCAAAAAGACAGTGCTGCCAGTCTGGGAGAGGGGGTTTCAAGTCAGTAAGCCAAATTCCGCAAATGCACTTTCACCAACTTACCTGCTGAAGACTTCTAGCATTTTCCCACTGTTTCACCCCAGCACCTACCTCAGCACTTAAAAACCCTCCTGCCCTTTGTTCCTTAGGAGTTGCATTCGATCTCCTTCCTCTACTGTGAAATTCCACGACAAAATCATCTCAATTTACCTGTCCAGCACATTTTTTCTTTATCAGTGTTAAGCACGAAATCATTAATCAGGACAACCACCACCCATTCCCAGGAGAATACGAAAGGAATGAGGTAACACGAGACTTCATGGTCCTGAGATGGTTTTTAGCTACAGGCCTCATTTGTCACATGGACCACGGCAGCCTCAGAGAGCTGTGGAGTCAGTTTCCTCTTAAAATATAATTCATCTGATGTCGATGAGTAGAACGGGAAACATTTGTATGTTGCTATACGAAAGATGGACATATCACTAAAGAGAAAAATCTACCCAGCCGATTCAAATTCATCTACAAATAATCAAGGCTTCCATAAATGTGCTTATCCTTTATTTTCTTTAAGGATTTTATTTATTTATTTGTCAGAGAGAGAGAGCAAGCGAGCGTACAGGCAGGGGGAGCTGCAGAAGGAGAGGGAGAAGCAGACTCCCCTCTAAGCAGGGAGCCCAATGCAGAACTCGATCCCAGGACCCTGGGATCATGACCTGAGCCTAAAGAAGACTCTTAACAGTCCGAGCCACCCAGGTGTCTCTGTGCTCATCCTTTAAATATTAAAAGTACATGAGTCCCAGGCGCCGGGGTGGCTCAGTCCTTAAGCATCTGATTCTTGGTTTCAGCTCAGATCAGACCTCAGGGTTGTGACACTGAGCCCCACAGCGGCTCCAGGCTCCGTGCGGAGTCTGCTAAAGTTTCTCCCTCCCTCTCCCTCTGCCCTTCCGTGTGCTCATCAGCTCTCTCTAAAATAAATAAATCATTTTTTAAAAAAAAGTACATGTTTTCATCCTTTAAGATGTTTTTGAAACATGAAGTGAATGAGGACCTTTTTTTTTTTTTTTTTACCTACTGAAAAAGATATTCCTACCAAAGTAAAGAGCAAAATGATTACATCAGCTGTTGCAACATCGTATTGCATGAGCTATTAAGAGGCCTCTGGAGTTCATGATTTAACAATTTCACCTCCGAAAACACTAACTATTCTGAAAACATGTTATAGGTTCCATCCAGTTGTTCTCTACTGAATTTGAAATCATATATGCAGAAGACCAAAAAATACTTTCAATCCAGCAAGTCAATGCTCGTATTAGAATATTCTGAGTGGACTTTTGTCCAGAAAATAGCGGAGAATACAGTTATAACATACAGAGTTTCCAAGAGATCATTTCTTAGGCTTCCTAATGTGAATCTTAAAAGCGTCATACAACTGAGAAGTTATGATTTCTTGGAATTATAGAAGCAGGTAATTTATGAGACTGTTGCAAAGATTCCTGAAGTTGTGTCACCTTCCACCATCTGGCATCTCAGGAAATGTCTGAGTTGTGCACCATGTCCATCTAGACCCATGAGAGTTAATTATTAGTATTATTATTTTTCATTAGCAGGAAGGATCATGATCAGACATTACAAGTGGTACTAAATCATGTAACAAAGTCATGCTTGTTTTCCTTTAATATATCTGTTTCTAAGAGAAGCAAAAAAGCACCTGAAAAAGATGAGCTTACTAATAAGAACAAAATATACATTGGGCAGGGGCGCCTGGGTGGCTCAGTTGGTTAAGCAACTGCCTTCAGCTCAGGTCATGACCTCAGGGTCCTGGGATCGAGCCCCACAAAGGGCTCTCTGCTCAGCAGGGAGCCTGGTTCCCCCTCTCTCTCTGCCTGCCTCTCTGCCTACTTGTGATCTCTCTCCTCTCTGTCAAATAAATAAAATCTTAAGAAATTTAAAAAAAATTTACGTCGGGAAGAGGGGAGTACAGACCCCAGATTGGGGAGGGGGGAGGAAATTATTTTACTATGGGAGGAAAAAGGTGGGACTTTTTATTAAATTGTCCATGTCTGCTTTTCCAGCCCTCCTCTGACCAGTGACACATATTTCTGAGAAGTCAGTCAGACAGGACAAGGGAAGCACATGTAGATCTCTGGCACAACACCCACAGGCTCATTTACACCATCTGATCTGTCCAGCCCAGAACTATCTAGCATGAAGAATGATTTCTAAAAACAAGGCCTGGATGTCTCACGAAAGGCACCAACTTAAAGGAAAAAGTGCTTGGTGAAATTTTACTTCCGGCCATTTTGCAAACTCAAAGAGACAAAATCTGTCCGCCAACACTAATGAACACAAACTAATCATGTCACATTTTGCTCTGGGCAGTCAGCCTTCTAAAATTAAGTGTTGGCTCCTACTTGCTCCACAGGATAGGGCTCGAAGAACTGTCTAACGCTGACAGAATGGATTTTCCTGCCTCAACCAAGCATGGGAGATGTGTGACAGGGAGGTAATAAACACATCCGGAAGGGACTGGGCAGAACGACCAAGGCTGAAAGTCTCTAGAAGTCAGAGAGGCTTATTTCAGCACTGGAGCTGAGACGTTTGGCATTTTCTTTCTGGAACTCTCACTATTGCTGTGATTTCAGAGTACTCTGGAGCTTGTTCCTAAAACCAGGCTAACGACACTGGTTGCGGCACGGTGGGTCACTGGGGGCAGCCTTCAGCATACAGAACTTATTCCTGCCTTCTCACCCACAGGAGAGACGGTGGTGGGAAGACCATGGGCTCATCCGGATTACTTGAACCCTCTCAGCTGTTTCTGTAGATTCTTATATGTTCTGGGTTCAGTGGGGACAGGTATGTATATTTTGGAAAAAAGAAAAAGGTGATCAGTGATTAGGAGTGATTAGGATGCTCCCAGGGTGAAAGCTACTCCTCTTGGTCTATGGGATCCTGACGTGACCTGGGCTGTGTCCTTTGACCCGGAAAATATTATTCATCGGGTTCTTGTAAAGTTGTGCTGGGACACAGCCACCTCCAAGCAGGTTCATGTGGTCTATGGCTGTCCGTGTGCTCCAGCACCAAAGCCGACCAGATACAACAGGGACTGTGCTGCCTGCAAAGCGGAAAATATTTATTATCCAGCCTTTGAATCAAAAATTGGCTGACCCCTTTTGCACGTAGTAGGCAAGTCAGGGATGGTCACTGCTCTCATAGTACTAACCTTTCTGTCTGTTCAGTATTTTTCTTACCATGTTGGTGACTCAGGGATCATCCCAGGCTTTCTTCATTTCAGACTCTGTGAAGTCAGGCCAAAACCCTATTTTCACCAGCTTATGAATATTATAAATGTGGGAAATCTTTTTTTTTTTTAATACCAAAAGTCACACTCACATTCAAAGAGCTAACACTCTGGGGAGAATCTGAGGGCGAGAAATGTAGAAAAAGCTCAATAGTGACCAGATGAGACTCCAAGGTCTCAAGTAACACCAAGTGGAAATTACAAAATGAGTTGGACGTTCCTTATCAGCAAAAACTATGTTTTTATGCCTTAGTCCTGTTCTTTGTAGAATGGTTTGCAAACACTCAAACATGTTGATTTAGAGGTCTTCACTGGGGAGGAGCTGAGAAATTATTTCTGGAAGGAGCCCTATTAAAGCATTCCCTTTCTTAGTTCTTAAGTGACATGGCCACATTGTATAAGGCACAAATTCCACATTGCCACATATGGAATTTCCTAAGACTATAAGTATTGATGAAAAGAAAAGGAAAGTTTCAGGATGCAGAAAACAGCTAAAGAAAAACCCTATACAGAGTTTGTCTATGGACTCATTTCAGACCTAAAGTCACCTGAAGATTAAAAGTGAGGAAATGGAGAATCATCTAATATGCAAATGGATGTCCGAAGAAAGCCAGAGTATCTATACTTATTTCAGACTAAATTAAGCAAAGACTGTAATAAAAGGACACCATATAATCATAAAGGGGACAGTCCAAAAGAAGATCTAACAATTGTAAATATTAATGCACCCAACAAAGGAGCACCCATATACATAAAGCAGTTAATAATAAATGTTAAAGAACTAATCCGTAATAATACAATAATAGTAGGGGACTTCAACACCCCACTTTCAAAATGGACAGATCATATAAACAGAAGATCAATAAGAAAACAATGGCTTTGAATGACACACTAGACCCAATGACCTAACAGATATTTTTAAACATTCCATCCTAATGCAGAATATTCTTTTTCAAGTACATGTGGAACATTCTCCAGAATACATATTAGCCCACAACACCAGCAACAAATCCATAGAACATCAAAGCCATAGTATCCATCTTTTCTGACAACAATGCTATGATACTTGAAATCAACCACAAAAAACAACTCTGGAAAGATCATAAATACATGGAAGAATACGCTACTTAACAATGAATGAGTCAACCAAAAAGTAAAAGAAGAAATGTAAAAGTACACGGAGGGGTGCCTGGGTGGCTCAGGTGGTTAAGGGTCTGCCTTTGGCTAAGGTCATGATCCTGAGGTCCTGGGATTGAGTCCTGCATGGGGCTCTCTGCTCAGTGGGGAGTCTGCTTCCCTGTCTCCCTGCTAATGCTCTCTCTCTCTCTCTCCAATAAATAAATAAAATCTTAAAAAAAGAAAAGGTACATGGAAACAAATAAAAATGAAAATACAATGGTCCAAAACCTGTGACATGCAGCAAAGACAGTCCCAAGAGCTAAGTATATTACAAAACAGCTAATATTATCCTCAATGGAGGAAAACTGAGAGCTTTTCCTCTTTGGTCAGTTACGAGAGAGGGATGTCCATGCTCACCATTGTTATTTAACATAGTTCTGGAAGTTCTAGCCTCAGCAATCAGAAAACAAGGAAATTAAAACACATCCACATCAGCAAGGAAGAAGTAAAACTTTCACTATTTGCAGATAACATGGTACTATATATAGAAAACTCCAAAGACTCCACCCAAAAACTGCTAGAATTGATAAATGAATTCAGTGAAGTTGCAGGACATAAAATCGATATGAAGAAATTTGTTGCACACGCCAGTAATGATGAAGAAAGAGAAGTTAAGAAATCAATCCAATTTATGATGGCACCCAAAAAAAGATACCTAGGAATAAATCTAACCAAAGAGGTGAAAGACCTGTACTCTGAAATCTACAGAACACTGATGAAAGACATTGAAGAGGACACAAAGAAAAGCAAAAGCATTCCATGTTCATGGATTGGAAGAAAAAACATTGCTAAAATGTCTCTATTACCAAAAACAATCTACACATTTAATGCAATCTCGATCAGAATACCAGCAACATGTTTCACAGGACTAAAACAAACAACCCTAAAATTTGTATGGAACCGCAAAAGACACCACATAGCCAAAGCAATTTTGAAAAAGAAAAGCAAATCTGGAGGCATCACAATTCTGGGCCTGAACTTGTATTACGAAACTGTAGTGATCAAAACAGTATGGTACTGGCATTAAAAGAGACATAGATCAATGGAACAGAATAGAAAATCCAGAAATAAACCCACCTTTATATGGTCAATTAATCTTTGACAAAGTAGGAAAGAATATCCAATGGCAAAAAGTCTCTTGAACAAATGCTGTTGGGAAAACTGGTCGGCTACATGCAACAGAATGAAACTGGACCACTTTCTTACACCCTATACAAATATGAATTCAAAATGGACTGAAGACCTAAATGTGATACCCGAAACCATAGAAATTTTAGAGAGGACAGAGTAGTAACTTCTTTGACATCAGCCTTTGCAACTTTTTTCTAGATATGTCTCCTGAGGCAAGGGAAACAAAAGTGAAAATCAACTACTGGGACTGCATCAAGATAAAAAGCTTCCGCACAGTGAAGGTCAACACAGCTAAAAGGCAACCCTATGGAATGAAGAAGATATTTGCAAATGAGATATCTGATAAAGCGTTAGTGTCCCAAAGTATACAAAAACCGATGCAACTCAACACCTAAAAAACAAATAATCCAATTCAAAAATGGGCAAAAGTCATGAATGTTTCTCCAAAGAAGACATCCAGATGGCCAAGAGACACACGAAAAGATGGTCAGCATCACCATTAGGGAAATGCAAATCAAAATGACAATAAGATACTACCTCACACCTGTTCAACAGCCAAAATCAACAACACAAGAAACAAAAAGGTGCTAGAAGGATGTGGAGAAAGGGGAACCCTATTGTGCTCTTGGTGGGAGTGCTAACTGGTGCGGTCACTGTGGAAAATGGTATGGAGATTCCTCAGAAAGTTAAAAATTGAACTACTTTACGATCTAGTAATCACACTACTGGGTGTTCATCCAAAAAATACAGTAACGCTAATTCAAAGCAATACACTAACCCATATGTTTAAAGCAGCATTATATACTAGCCAAACTACTAGCCAATCTAATAGCCAAACTGTGGAAGCAGCCCAAGTGTCCATTAACAGATGATGACTAGATAAAGAAGAAGTGATGTACACATATATACAGTGGAATATTATTCATCGGTAAAAAAGAATGAAACCTTGCCATTTACAATGACATGGATGGAGCTAATAGAGGCTATTATGCTGACCGAAATAAGTCAGAGAAAGACAAATACCATATGATTTCACTCATATGTGGAATTTGAAACAAAACACATGAGCAAAGGGGAAGAAATAGGCAAATCAAGAAAAAGACTCTTAATTACAGAAAACACACTGACGGTCACTGGGGGTGTGTGGGTGGGGGGTATGGGGAAAATAGGTGATGGGGATGAAGGAGTGCACTTGTGATGAGCATGGGGAGATGCACGGAAGTGCTGAATCATATTGCACACCTGAAATTAATATAACGCTGTATGTTAACTAACTAGAATTAAAAATAAAAACATAGTTTGTGGAAAGTCTAGTAAAGTACTAAATGAAAAAGAAAATGCACTTTGTTGGACCTTTAAACTATAATTGAAAACAAAGTAATGGGGGATTCAAGCAAAACTGTGTTCATAATGGTGGAATTTTTACTCAGACCACATTTGAATTGCCCAAATAGTACCTGCTAGCTAAATGAAATGGCAACAAAATGGCAGCAAATTAAATTAAATATGGAAGTCTCCCTCTTCTCAGTTTCTGGCCAACTGTACTGCTAATCAGCATTCCTTAAGAAAGACCTCACAAAAAGACCCGACTATGGCACTGTCTGGTACGGTTTTTTAAATGAAATTAAATAAGCTCCTTAAAATATCAGGGGAACTTTTTTGTTGGATGCTATTCACACACTTCTGCAGTACTTGGGGATCTTCAGTCTGCGGGATCTGAGAGGATGTCAGGACCCAATCTAGGACATGCCGGGAAACGCTGATCCTGGGTGTCAGCTAACAAGCAGTGTCACAGCTTTATCTGTATTGTGTTTTAGTAAATCTAGAGAATTTCTATTTACTGACAAGTAATGTTATTATTGTTTTTGACAAATTAAACCCTTCCTTTCCTCTTCTAATGCTCATTTGAACTCAATGTATTAGAATTCTAAAATATAACCTAAAAAATGCTGGCTAGCATGGCATTTTTGGCCAAAAAGTGGTTTGTAAGAAAAGTATTTTGAAAGGAAACATTTTGAAGGTTAAAGATGGAGCCAATGTCCTCTTAAAAACTTAGACGGGCAAACACAGAGGTAATTACATGAAAGGTACTCTATAAGTGCTTATCATGTGTCAAGAACTATAGTAAATTGTGTGTGTGTGTGTGTGTATACATATATATGTATATGTGTATATATGTGTAAGGTAAATTTAACTCGATACTTGGCCATATACTTCCTCAAACAATTTGCCCTTACTAATTAAGGCTATAAGAGTATGTATGTATGTATCTGTGTGTAAATGCATATTCTACAGCAAAAGAAGACAAAGAAAACACCATGGCATTGTTGAAGAAAAAAGGAGGAGGTTAGGAGAAGAGGAGAAACAGGTAAAAGTTATTGGGTTATGAGAAGTTCAATCCTTCAAAGATCTCTGAAAAGATGCACTGATGCAGAATCAATTCCTTATTATCCAGGAGAACTCTAATGTTCCAGTATGCACCATAGCTCTTCCATGATAGACCACGAAGGTTTAAGTGCTGGTCATTATTCTTACCTTCTACGTGTGGACTCCTCCTGAGTAGCTCCAGGAAATGCAATACACAGATGGGAATATGCACTAAGTCACAGAACCACCTTGTAGTATTAACATGCTTTTTCATATTATAGCAACATTTCTATTAGCTTTCCAAATTACGTTCAAATGCTCAGACCATTTCAATTATTTTTGATGTCTCCAATGTTTATGTATAGTCTACCGAAAGTAATAATGCATTTTCCTTTATTGTGGCTCTTATCCTCTCCTGCCATCTCAATGTCTCTCATAAAACAAATGCAGCTAAATTTAAGTCACATGTGAATCATCCTGAGCTCTCCTTTTTTATTATCTCATATAAAGACAGAGCTGCACTCTATCTGGGATTTGCTTTGAAAAAATACAATGGCAAGGGAGTGAATGAATTTTATGGAACAACAATAAAAGACCCCAAGGTTAAAAGGCATTTAAAAACTCAGAAATAGTTATTATATTCCCTAGGACATTAAAAAGGCAAATTGAAACCTTTTATGGGAGGAATATAAATGGGAAAATATTTCCTGCTGCTTAACATGAGATGCCACATCCTGCCTCATTTCACCATCCTTTAGTCTTAGTATTTTTGTTTACAATTATTACAAAATGGTGAATATACAGTTGAAAAAGTTAGCTATTTGATCTCTCGATTCCTTAAAATACATGAGCATACTCAAATTATATTGGGTACTGGAAAAACACAGCTTTATGTGAATTTTTACATATTTCTGTCTTTAAAATGTCCAATCTCCCCCCCCCTCACCCCGCAAAGTGGAACTGGAATAGATACACATATAATCCAACACATACACAACTACAGTACTCTGAAGAAAACAATCCTATATCAATGGTTCTAGAAGTTTCCAAAGGAAAGATCTTTTAGTTCAGTATCTGTAGTTAGAAACAAAGTATCTATGCGTTCATTTTTCTAAAAGATAGACACAGGTATGGACACAGATCATAGAGACGTATCTGAAAAGGAGTAATGATAAAGGTAGTTAAAATTTTAAATTAAATCAGATTTCCTGTTTGTTCTGCTTTGGTTAAAATTTTAACCCTAAAACATCTCTGAAGCTGGCAGAATTCCTTTTATGAATACTCAGCTCTACGAACTACAGTCCCTAAAAGCCCATCATGTGGGTCCTTTCCCTTGAAGGGAGTCATTGGACAGAGGCCTTCCTCTCCAGGCAGGTCCTGCTGACAAGATGGAGTGCTGGCCTGGACCATGCACGCCTTCGATCTGTATGTGGAAGCAGAAAAAAGGGAGTGACAGGTGGAAAGCCGCATTCCTCACTGAGATCTA
>JAPYYJ010002866.1:0-12226 GCA_028533885.1 Nasua narica | reverse complement strand
AAAAAAGGCACAGAAAGGATATTTGAAAAAATAATGCCTGAAAATTTCCTAGATTTGATGAAAAGCATGAATCTTCACATCTGGTAAGCTCAATGAATGCCAAGTAGGATAAACTAAAAAAGATCCCCACTTAGACACATCATAAATTGTTGAAAGCCAAAGAAAAAGACTCTTGAAACCAGCAAGAGAAGTGACTTATCACATATAAGTGATCCCTCATAAAAATACATATTTCACTTTGGAAACCATGGAGGTCAAAAGGCAGTGGGATGACCTCTTCCAAGTGCTGAAAGAACAAACCTATCAAGAATTCTATATATGGCAAAACTGTCCCTCAAAAACAAAGGAGAGGGGCGCCTGGGTGGCTCAGTTGGTGGAGCATCTGCCTTCGGCTCAGGTCATGATCCCAAGGGTCCTGGAGTCGAGTCTCACATTGGGCTCCTTGCTCAGCAGGAGCAGCCTGCTTCTCCATCTCCCTCTGCCTGCCTCTCTGCCTACTTGTGCGCTCTCTCTCTCTCTGTCAAATAAATAAAACCTTTTAAAAAAGATAAATAATTAAAAAGTTTTTTTTTAAAAAAGGAGAAATTAAGACAACTCCAGATAAATAAACTAGGAGAGCTTGTTACAAGAACCCTGCCCTCCAAAAACTAAAGGGGGTCCTCAGGCTGAAAAAAAAGGACACAAGGCAGTAACTCAAATCCACATGAAGAAATAACACTAATTTAAAAAAAAAAAAAAAAGGAAAGAGAACCCATAAAGGTATATAGGTAAATATAAAAATACAAAGACATTTTTGTTTATGTTTTTTACTTTTATGATTTTTTCCCTGTCTGACTAAAAACACCTGCATAAAAGTGGTAACTATAAATCTATGTGGCTAGGCGCAGGAGGCATAAAGATGGAATCTGTGACAATAACAGCATAAAGAAGGGGATCAGTTATATAAGAGCAATATTTTTGAACACTATTGAAATTACTGTTTTTTTAAAGGTTTTATTTTTATTTTTATTCTTTATTTTTTATTTATTTTTATTATTTTTTTAAGATTTTATTTATTCATTTAACAGAGAGAGAACACAAGCAGGCAGAGAGGCAGGCAGAGGCAGAGAGAGGAGCAGGCTCCCCGCAGAGCAAGGAGCCCGATGCGGGACTCGATCCCAAGACGCTGGGATCATGACCTGAGCCAAAGGCAGCTGCTCAACCACCTGAGCCACCCAGGCGTCCCTATTCTTTATTTTTTTAATTTAAATTCAACTAACATATAGTGTATTACTAGTTTCAGAGGTAGAGTTGAGTGATCTTATTTTTGAATATTAAGAGAGAGAGACGCTGAGCACGAGCTGGGGGAGGGGCAGAGAGAGAGGGAGAGAGAATCCCAAGCAGACTACACAGAGCCTGACACGAAGCTCTATCCCACGACCCTGAGATCATGACCTGAGCTGAAACCAAGAGTTGGATACTTAACTGACTGAGCCCCCCAGGTGCCCGTAAAGATTTTATTTTTGAGTAATCTCTACACCCAGTAGGGGACCCAAACTCACAACTCCAAATCCAAGAGTCCATGCTCTACCAACTGAGCCAGCCAGGTGCCCCAGAATTAATTTACTGTTAACCAAAATCAGATTATCAATTAAGATGTTAACTAATCTCAAGGGCAAGACTAAGAAAATTACTCAAAAGATATAGTCAAAGAAATAAGATGGTACATTGGAAAACAGCTATCTTACTCTTAAAAAATTAAAAGATAAATGTAAACGGGTTAAAGTCTCCAATTAAAAGGCAGAAACTGGCACAATGGATTTAAAAAAATCCAACTGTATGGTTTCTATAAGAAACAAACTTTAGATTCAAGACACAAATAGGAAGTAAAAATGTGGAAAAGGATATACCATCTGTACCAACAGTAATCAAAAGAGAGCAGGGGTGCCTATACTAATATCAAACAGTATAGACTTTAAAATAAAAATTGATACTAGAGTTAAAGGACATTTTATAATGAAAAAAAAAGGAGCAATCCATCAAGAAGACATAACAATTACAAAGATATGTTTGCTCAACTGCCCCAAAATACATGAAGTAAACTGACAGAATGGAAGGAAGAAATAGACCAACAATAATCGTTGGAGATTTCAATGCTTTCCGTAAGGGACAGAACTAGATAGAAGCTCAGCAAAGGAAGAGAAGACGCGAACAGTGCTATAAGCAGCTAGACTTAACAGACATCAACGAAACATCCCACCCAGCAGGACACGTATCCTTCTCAAGTGCACATGGAACATTCTTTAGGACAGACCCTGATGTTAGAAGATAAAACAAGTCTCAGTACATTTAAAAGTACTAATACCCTACAAAGTACATTTTTTGACAATAGAAATTAAAAATTAGTAACAGAAAGAAATCTGGGAAATACACAAATACATGAAAAATTAAAAACACATCCCTAAATAACCAATTAGCCAAAGAAGTCACAGGGAAAAATTAAAAAATAATTTGAGGTGAAAGAAAACAAAGACAGGGCACACCGAAACATACGGGCTGCGCCCGGAGCAGCGCTAAGAAGGAAACGTAGAGCTTTGTATTCTACTCCTCACCACATACCCAGGAGAAAACACATTCACACCAACACTTGTTCGTGAATGTTGGTAGGCGCATCACCCGTAATGACCAACAAGGAGGAAACAACCCAAACGTCCATCAGCTGCCGGTTGGATAAACAGCACATGGCGCGTCCAAGCAACGGGACGTACATGGGCACAAGGGAAGATGAGACACGGCACAACGCGGATGAACTCCGAAAGCATAGTCCTGGGTGAGGAGCCAGACACAAGACCATGGCTGCACGAGGCCATCCATACTCGAGTCTGGATCTGGAGCGGGAAAGGAGGTTGATGGCGTCAGGGGCTGGAAGGGGGCGGCGTAGGTACAGGCTGCCACTGGGGGCAGTGAAAGCGTGCTGGGGAGCAACACAGGCCCTGAGGGCCACGGTAAAGATGTGGGTTCCGTCCTGGGAGTGATGGGCATCCCCCAGGAGACAAGATGGATGGCGGCCCAGGGCGGCAGGAGCCTGCTGGGGAGAAGGTGCGTGCCGGTGGGAGGGGTTCAGGCTGGGAGACTGTGACTTGAGATGCCCATCACACACCCAGGAGGCAGAGGAGACACACTGGGGCCTCAGAAGAGGGGCCTGGGTGGGAGACGGCCTGGGTGTGGGGGTGAAGCCAGCTGGGGCCTCCGCGAGCTGTTCTTGGACAATGCCATCCAGAACCGCCCCCGCAGACACCTCAGACGGAGAGGGGAGACTAGGCGAATGGTTTGCAAAGAGCTCAGGAAACCTGGGACCCCCTGGCGAGTTGCTGGAGGCGCCCCAAGGCCAAGTAGGGCGCCTGTAGTGGGCCTGCCTGTGGGGGGGGGGCTGCTGGGGGTTCTGGGGTGGGTGGAGGGTGGCCCGGCCGCCGGGGTGGGGGCTGCTACTCTCACCTTCCTGTGCTCACCCCACATCACGAGCCACAGGCGACCCTCCATGCCCCTGTGGAAGCCGTCAACTCTGCGCCCTGGAGCGTCCTTCTGGACCTCCAGACCCTCCCTCTGCTTCTTTTTTCCCTCTCATTTAACAAATACAGATGAATATTCTACCGTGTATCTGGCTCTGAGCTGGAGAAGTGGCAGGGACAGGACAGTGTCCCTGCTCCTATGGTGCTTCCGGCCTGGGGCGTGGGAAGCAAAGCAACCAACGGGTGCGTGCTGTTAAGTACCAACTGCCGGCACAGGAGCCGTGCCCTTCCAAACCCGTCCAGCGCGCAACAGCATCCCGAGTCCTCTAGTGAGCTGGGCTCAGCAACAGTCCCTCTCACACTGGCTGGAACCAGACGCGAGTGTCAGAAAACAATAGTGCCACGTAAGGTAGAAGTCTGTTTCCCTTTCCGCTAAAGGAAGCCCAGCACAGGAGACTAGGCTGTGTGATGGCTCCGGACGGTCGGGGAGTCCCTGCGCCTCCCTCCGTTCTCAACACAGGCTGTACCTCATGTCGTAGACACACTCCACATTCCAGCCATCACGTCCACAGTCCTGTGGGCAGGAGAACGGATGGGGCTCAGAGGCCAGTGTCTCTGGGTGAGGTCTTTGCTTGGTATTCACCCTGGAAGCTTCCGTTCGTATCCTATTGGCCACGGCTCTCCAAATTAGGCTCTATGACTAATGCGGACAGACATTGGAAAGAAGTCGGAGACCCTGCCATACCATCAAAATAAAGCATTTAGGACCCCGTATTCTGTCCTTGTACATCTGGTCTACATTTTCACAGCCTGACATTTCCTTGTTTTTTCTCTCTCTCTTTTTTTAATTTATTTATTAGAGAGCGAGAGACTGAGAATGAGAGGGGAGAAGGTCAGAGGGAGAAGCAGACTTCCCGCAGAGCCGGGAGTCCGATATGGGACTCGATCCCGGGACTCCGGGATCATGACCCGAGCCAAAGGCAGTTGCTCAACCGAGCCACCCAGGCGCCGTTTTTTCTCTTTTAAGTAGATTCCATGTCCAGCATGGAGCCCCCAACGAAGGGCTCGAACTCACCACCCTGAAATCAAGACCTGAGCTTAGATTAAGAGTCCGACACTTGGGGCGCCTGGGTGGCTCAGTGGGTTAAAGCCTCTGCCTTCGGCTCAGGTCATGATCTCAGGGTCCTGGGATTGAGCCCCGCATCGGGCTCTCTGCTCAGCAGGGAGCCTGCTTCCCCCCTCTCTCTGCCTGCCTCTCTGCCTACTTGTGATCTCTCTCTCTCTGTCAAATAAATAAATAAAAATCTTAAAAAAAAAAAAAAAAAAGAGTCCGACACTTAACTGACCAATCCCCCAGGTGCTCCTGACATGTCCTAGTTTTAAGATCGTACTGGAGGGCGCCTGGGGGGCTTCGTCCGTGAAGCATCTGCCTTCAGCCCTGGTCGAGATCTCAGGGTCCTGGGATCAAGTCCCGTGTCAGGCTCTGCTTCGCAGGGAAACTGCTTCTCCCTCTCCTCCCTGCTCATGCTCTCTGTTGCTATCTGTCTCTCAAATAACAAAAATAAAACCTTGAAAAAAAAAAGTCATACAAGTGACATTCCCAGAAATCAGTGCAGAAACTGCTTCCCCGACAAACCAATTTTGTCGTCCCTGTGGTTTCAAATCTTCGTGCAGACGGGAAGAATTCTGGACAGGTGCACTCAGAACAAAACTGAGATGATCTTTTTGCTTTTGCCCCCACTTGATGTATTTTCAAGATTTGTGCTTTCGACGACTAAGTACAGTTACAAATGGCTGCTTGAGGCCAAAGCCTGGCTAAGGGGCCTAGAAGGGATTCTGCATCGGGCACCAGCCCGCAGAGACAGACACAGCAGAGACGCCTGTGCGTCTCAGAAGACAGCAAGGCCCCAGGGAAGGGATGCCCGACCTGCGAGAGGGCAGACTCAACAGAAGCTGGGGAGGCAGCCTGGGGGCGCTGGGGCAGCCGCTCTCCCTCCAGCATCGGGAGCACAAGAGTCCGTTCAGTGACAAAGGAACAGAGGTCCCACTGGATCATGGGAACAAGCCGGCCAGGGACAGGCTGCTCGTCACCGCGGGCTCTCCAACACCCTCGTCGCACAGCTGAGCCCCACCGTGCTGGGCACAGGTGCTGATCGCAGACAACCAGCTGGCTCTGCGGACGAGACCTTCCCCCATGGGCCTTCCCAGGCCCCGCAGTTCTGGGTGTGGCACAGAAGGGACACGGGTCCCAGAGCACTCTGCCAATGGGGCCGCTCCAACTTCCGGCCAGGCTGCGGCCCACCGCATCAGGTGCTGGCAGGGGCGCCTGGGCCCTCCGGGGAGCTGACGTGGCCCTGGAGTCACTCAAGAGCTCCAGCTTGCTCTTTTCTTCCCTTTCTTCCCTCCAGGATGGACACCGACCTCCCACCTCCCTTCAGGGGCCCCGGGGCCTGCCTTCTCAGAGGTGGTGCTGGGCGGGCTACTCCTCCAAGGCCCTGCCCCTTAGGGGCGGCTGGGCTGGGCTGGCTAGCTCCAAGGAACCCCGGGAGGTGCCCCGCCCCGCAGCCCAGGCCTCTGCAGGGGTCCGGCTCCAGCCCCGCGGCCCCTCCAGTCGTGCTGCAGACAGAGCAGTGTCGTCTCGGGGCACCCAAATCTCGCCAGGCCCCAAGCCCTGCTCCCCTACGCTTCCTCGTACCGTGACGCTCAGGGGGCGGGGGCCCGGGCACGTTTCCAGGCCCCAGGCCCAGTGTCCACCCGAGGCGCTCCTCTGAGGCTCACGTGGCCCGGGCCCTCGCCGCTGCTGGCAGTAGGGGACCAGGCGGTGCCCCCAGGAAGCAGGTGTGCGGGAAGGCCAGGCCTTCAGGCAGAGCTTCTCGCCCACGGGCCTGGGGGCCCCACACGGACAGCGGACAGTTGGCCAGCGGCCCAAAGGGCAGCTGAGACAAAACTCCTGTTTATTTCCCAAGAAGGAGACCGCAAGGGGCTGCAACCCCCCAGTCCTGGTGCTGCAGGACCACGAACCAGACGTCACTTCCAGAAGAGCACGTTCCAGAACAGCAGCCAGCAGGGGTAGAGGCCCAGAGCCAGCAGCGGGAAGAGCAGGGCACCATAAGTGTGGTGCTCCAGGACGCCCTGGGCCAGCGCCACCAGGAACAGCTGCCAGCCCTCGGCCAGGGACAGCGGGGCCTCCTGCAGCTCCCGCCACAGGAACAAGCCGCCCAGGAGCATGGCTGCTGGGCTCGTCAGCACCAGCAGGGCAGCGTAGAGGGGCCTGGGGGAGAAGCAGGCTCAGGTCGGGCTCGGGGCGGGGGTGGGGTGAGGGCGTCCTGTGGGAGGGCATGGTCGTGGGAAGTAGCGCAGGCCCTGGGCTTGGGGAGGGGCAGCGCGTGCCGAGCCCTGCGGGGCGCCCGGCTGGCACGTACCGGGGCCCATGGGGCGTGGTGAGCGTGGCGGCGGGCACCATAGTGGCAGCCAGCAGGAAGCCCAGCGAGAAGTTGGTGAGGGTGATGCAGGCCAGCTGGAGCGCCAGGTAGATGAGGGCCACCAGCTTCAGCGCCATCCAGCCTCTGTCTGGGGCCTGTGCACTCACCACCCTGCAGGACGAGGGGCTCAGAGGCCTGGCCTGTGTGGCCAGGGTACCCTCGCCACCCCAGCCCAGCTCCTCACCGCTGGGTGCTGTGTGGAAGGGCCAGGCCCGCTGCGTAGATGGCCAGCAGAGTCAGCACCACGGCTTCGGCCTCGGCCACGGGGAAGTGCTGGGTAGCCACGTGTTGGCCCAGGACCGGCAGGACATAGAGGGCCAGGCCCATGGCCTGTGAGATCAGCAAGGGCGCCACAAGCGAGGCCAGCCCCACGCTCTGCAAAGGCACACAGACACTGGGGAGATGGGCCCTGAGGCCGGGGGAGAGAGCCTCACCACCACCCTGCTGACCCAGACTGCGCGGCAGCAGTGACATCACCTGGAACCCTGGAAGCCCGCCCCAACAGCAGGAGAGGGGGACCATCACCTGTGCCGGCAGGAGGAGAGGACTGGGTCCAGAGACCCCCGCAGGCTCCTTGGGGCCCACTCCGGCCTCATGCAGCTGCATCCACAGTTCCAGAGCGTGGTCTAGTCAAGGACCCCGAGGACAGGTGTGACGGAACCTGGCCAGCAAGGGACCCGGGACCCACTCCCACTCCCCCACATCAAGGACAGAGGGTTCTCCCCAGCCCAGAGTGGAGAGGACCTGGGCTAGGCACACACAGACACAAGGGTTCAGAGGATATCTTGAGGCCAAGGACCAAGAGCAAAAAACCGGCTGCAGGCATGTAGAGGCCGATGGAGACGAAGCGGGACAGCGCGGGGAGCAGGTAGAAGAAGAAGGACTGATGCAGGCGCTCCAGGAGGTGGTTGAGCTTGCGGAACACGCCCTCCAGGGCCCTGGGGGGGGGGGGTGTCATGGCCAGCCGGGCCCCCCAGACCACCCCTCCAGCTCCAGCCCAAGCACGGAAGGGGGGCCGGAAGCCACTTACTTGCCCACTGCCACCAAATCGTACTTATACTGGCGGAAACTGTTAATGCCGCGGATGGTCAGGGCCTCCACGCGGTAGCGCAGGAAGAGGCCGTGAGGGCCATGGGGGCGGCCGGACGCCTGCTGCAGGACCATGAGCAGCAGGGTCTGCAGACCCTGCAGCGGCCCGTCTGTGGATGTCCAGTCCTGCGGCTGCAGCTTCGAGGGTCGGGGGGCAGGGTCAGAGAAGCCGCACACAGAGAAGCCCCTGGGAAGCCCAGGCTTCCCCGGCACGCAGCCCCCTTACCTTGCCCTGTAGCGTACACAGCAGCCCCCCTTTCTGACAGAAAGTCTGGAAGAGGTTGAGCAGATCGAGGTTGGGCAGCTGCCCGTTGAGCCCCTCCACGGCCACATCGAGGCTAGTGACCACGTCACTGCTCAGCTCCAGGGCCACAGCTGCCTGGATGGCCCCCGCCCGGCCCTGCAGAGGGGATGACTGCATGCCTGTGGGAGCAGGTGAAGGAGCTGCCTGTGAGGGGCCGACCAGGACAGTGACCCTGAGAGAGGGGCCGGGGCAAGAGGACCCACCGGTGACGTTGACGTCGTGGTAGGCCTCCAGCCAAGCCTCCGTGCCCAGAAGATCTTGTTCTGTCACCAGGAAGATGATGTCTTTGGCCCAGTAAATCTGCCCTGGAGACCAGAAGCTAGGTCAGCAGGGGCTGTGACAGGGGCGAGACTGTCTGTCCCTTGCCAGCAGCAGCCCCCGAGCCTCACCCCGAAAGTGGGCAGCAAGTGCCAGCAGCAGCCCCACGGCCTGGCTGTTGGTGGAGTCCGGGCCACAGGGGACGGTGAGCACCAGGGACTCGGTGCTGGCAGCGCGCGGGGCCCTCAGGATGCCATACACGTTGGTACCTGACACCATCTGGGCGCAGCATGGGGAAGCCTAAGCACCACCCAAGGGCTGCCCTCCCTCATCACCCTAGATTGCCCACCAGGGGCTTCCCGGGGCCCACCCAGGACATGCCACCACCGGGCTTCCCAACCCCACACCACCCTCTCCAGGTCCTTTTGGTTCTAGGCACATCCGCTCCCCCACAATACGTAGCGCTCGTGGGTCTCATCAGGAAAGGGCAGCTTCCGGGAGAAACTCTGCGTGTAGACTTCCAGCCCCACTGACCGCATCGTCCGCTCCAGCCACGCCACTGGCAGAGCCCTAGGAACACGAGAGCCGCTAGGCAGAGCTCCCGGGCCTTGAGCACCACTATCTCCCCAGACCCGCAGCTGTCGCGCTCACCCCGACTTCCTGCGGTGGGCAGCAAAGTCTCGGGCAAAGCCCCGGGCACGATCTCCGCCCGCAAACTGTTCCTCCACCATGGTGGAGCCCATGGCGTTCTCCGACATGTAAGTGCGCTGGGTCAGCGGCGGGAAAGCCAGCGCCAGGAACCAGGCGATGCCCGCCACGTAGCTCAGCACGCTGCAGGGAGAGGGGCGGAGGGCGCGCCCGCAGCCTTAGCGGGTCCGGGGACTCCGGCCCGCGGCCTCCCCGTCTGCCCCGGGGAGCGGGGCGTGTCGGAGGCACCTGGCCCCGGAGTCCAGGCGCTCCGGACGTGGGACGGGAGAGTTGAGCCCCAGGCCCGATGCCCGAGCGAGGCCCGCGGGCGCGAAGGGACCGGCGCGAGCAGCCCGCGGGGGGTTGAGGGGGGCATCCGCGGCTCGAGCCCCGGGTCCTCTGGGCCCCGCGCTCACCACAGCGGCGCGTTGAGACGCAGCACGAGGCGGGCGAGGGCGCGCCGGCGCACCGGGTCCGACAGGAGGCCCATGGCGGGAAGGGGCGGCTCCGGGGCCGCGCTCGCCCGGCAGCTCCAGCCGCGGGCCCAGGGCCGCGCTCCCGTCGGACCGGAAGCCCCGCGACCGCTCGCACTTCCGGTCCCGAAGGCCCTCGCGCCGCCGCGCATGCCCGGAGCAGAGGCGGGGCGGGGCGGGGCGGGGCGGGGCGGCCGTCCGGTGTACCGCGGGGCGGGGGGGAGGGGGAAGTGACGAGGACTAGCTGCAGCCCGGGTGGGCGGGGGAGAACGAGAAAGCTCCGACTTGCAGGATCAGGCAGGGGATGAACAGGGCAGAGGAGGGCGGGGAGAGCACGGGCGCCCCCGGATTTTGAACGTGTTGCTACTGGCAGTGACAGCGCTGACTGCCATGGGGGGACAGGAGAGAAGGAAGAGGGTTCCCGTGGACTGAGACCAAAGCATGGGCAAGTTCATTTCTATGGTTGTGGGCCAAAAATGGCAGTGAGTGCACAAGGGAAATCCCAGTGTGAGCCCAGCACTGTCATCAGGGTCAGATGGCCAAAACGGGTTTCAAAGGAATTGGGGTATGTGGAGAAGAAAGTGGGGGGCACTCCTGTTCCGATCAAGAGGTGCCTGGGTGAGGGCTGCAGGGGCTGGTGCTCAGAGCTCAGGTGTACAGAGAAGGCCAGCCTCCCTCCCCCAGGTGAGGCCACGTAGCTGTTGTACTTTTGGGGTCTAAGGCTACGTAGGCCCAAAGGGCTCCTAGGGTAGAAGGGGCCACTTAGTCCGAGCCATTGTCCACGAGAGGTGAGACATGGCCCCCACGTCTCCATGGTGGGCCCTAGATGTGCTGGCATGAAAACAGAGTCCAGATCAATGGCTTGGCCCATTATGCCAGGGCCACACCTCACTGCTCAGCGGCCTTGAACCCTTCCCGGCACAACTGCTCTGTTCATCCTGGGACATGGATGAACCTTCTTCTTTGGGCTGTGAATCTTGAGACTGCAAGCAGTATGTATGTCATGTGTGGGGGACAGGGACGGTCCCCAGTCACCCCCAGGAGCAAGCACCAGGCCAGGCTCTGAGGGTGTGGAAGTACCGCGGGGAGATCAAAGTACAGCAGACTGTGTGTAGGTTTTATTCTGGGAATGGGGGGGGGTGGCGGGGGGTGCAGATGCTCAGTCCCCTAGCAAAATAGAGGCCTCACGAACATGCTGCCGAACCACACGGTCCAGCAGTGTGTGCACATCCCGGGCAGCCCGGGCAGCAGCCTCCAGCACCTGCTCCAGGTGGTCCTCATGGAGCCTGGCATCCATTTCAAGCAGTGCGATCTGGCCTGAGGCTGGCAGTAAGGCCAGGGCCAGCTGGGGACCGCCAGCGGCCTCTTCCACGTGGCTGAGGTCCGCCAGGGCTGTGCTGTCCACAAAGCCAGCTGAGCAGGCGCACACAAAGTCCCGCATGGGTATTCCTGCGTCCAGCACCGCCAGCGTGGCTGCGTTCACGCAAGCTGCATACGTCCCGCCATCTGCCTGCAGCACCTGCGGGAGTCCGCAGTGGCGTCAGAGCATATGCTCTTGACCCCCAGACTCCCAGCCCCACCTCCCCCGCATCCCTCTCCCTCCCTGGGCTGATGGCTGGGGCTTGCTCACCTGCACATATATGTCAATCTGGGAGCGTGGGTGTAGCTGTGTGAGGATGGCCGCCTCGAAGGTCTGACGAAGCTGCAGTCCCATCTCGCAAGACTTACGGTCCCCATGTGGTCGCCGCTTGCGTTCGCCTGTGCTGAAGGTCGCAGAACTATACTGACAGTTCACCAGGGCCCTGTCTGGCAGGGCTCGTGCTCGGGAGCCCCGGATCTGGGGGAATGAGGACGGTAAGCCGGGATCATTGCTCCCCAGCTCCCACTACACCTTCCTCTGGCTCAGGCCCCAGACCTCAGCTTCCCTCTCACTCTCCTCCTACTTTCATCATCTCCAGGAGCACAGCTACTTTACCTCCTAAGCAGCCTGCGGGAGGGCGGGTGGCTAGTCTCTAAGCCACCATCACGCCTGGAGAGGATTTCTCCTAACAAGGCCTCCTGTTTCATCCCTGGCTCACCCCCTCCCAACCCGTTGGGCATGTGCAGCCGGAGCGGGTATGTTCACAAACACCACGTCTGACTTGGCCTGCTCTACACACCTATTCTGCTGCCTCCCAAAGCTTCCTCATCAGCTGTGAGATAAAATCCTAAAGAGTTCCCCTGGTCTCCCAAGCGGCGAGTTCTTGCTTCCCTAGAGACGCCTCGATCCCATTTTGAGTTATCTCCCCACGAGCAGCCCTTCTGCTCTGCGAACGCGCCCCGCTCGTTTCCACCCCCGCGCTCTTCCCTTCTCCAACAGTGGAGACATGGCAATAAAGCCAAGAGGATTTATTCACAGGCCCTGTCCTCGTGGAGTTTGCGTCCCAGGGAGGAGTCCAACGAAGG